>BGPR01017975.1:0-31570 GCA_013235015.1 Araneus ventricosus | reverse complement strand
TTAATTTAGTTTTTATAACCCATGAAATATTTTATTCATCTAAATTTATTTTTATGTTAAATGTTAATGTCTTGTGTCTGTAAATAAATGCCTTGAGAATTATGGTACAGATTGTTTTTGGACTTCTTCCCTTTGGAGTTCCAAATCTCTGATGAATTCATCTATCCACTTGGGCGCAGAAACGCATTTCTCGTCCTTTACGTCCACACAAACGAGTAAGGGTGATTTCCGTTCATTGACGACAAACTTGCGCATTCCGTGCTTGTGGGCAAACCCTTCTAGACGTTTCAGAAAAGTTGTCCCAACTCGATGTTTTCCTCCATCAATAATCTGTAGGCCAATAAAATTGGAACTACATGAACCAGCAGCGTTTTTTGCGGAATGTCATATCCCTCTTGTGGAGGAACGTCCATTCCTTGGACTGCCAGATGTTTCAGTTGAGTTCTGTACATGTACGGGTTTTTCTTTGACAAAAGCGTTCCAATCTCGACAAGTTTGACATTCATGAGGCCGTTGTTCGCGACCAAAATAGTTAAGGGAGGAAGAAAGCGGTTCAGTTGAAGTTGAAACCACATGGTTGCAAGGAATAATGTGTCGATTGCAGAAAACCGAATGAATAGACCAGAGTAAACGTCGTCCTTTTAAAGGCAGACATCAAAAAAAAATTTGGATATTAGGGAGTTGGAGATGGGATTCGGGTTATTATCATACTTTTCCAATCTTGGGTCCTTTGTCAATTTTTCTTGTTTCAAAACAGTACGAGTGAGTTGATATCAGTGTCAAGTCATTCTTTCCAACGTTGGCTTCACCACTTGTCCAAAAAAAATGGGAGAGAGCCTAATGCGAGTTTCCTCACATCAGACTCTCTCCCATTTTTCTGGGGGATTTTTCAAATCCTTTCCGCAAATCTCTGTTGTATTTGACCACTTCTTCTTCCACATTCACTTTCGACCCTAAATAGATCATTTTATCACCCAACAGCATGAAGGTGGTCATATCGTAAGTGCAATCGGTGCGGGCTCTGCGAGGACGAAAGAGTTCTTCAATTGTCAGTGGGGAATAGGGTCCATCTGCATGTGATTGAATTTAGCTATGCCTTTGTGAATGGCCACCCAACGATGGCACCTCTTGTGACAGAAGACGCAGGATGCATCGTGTGTATGTCCGTCCAGCTCTGCTCGCTGAACATTTCTGAACAGCCACATTACTCACCGAGGTCTACTTAAACCCGACAGGGTTGTTTCGTCCTCGGAGCACCTTTCGGAACATACGATTGCAAAGGTTTTTCAAAGACATTTTTTCCTAAAAGTTAATGTTTAGGCCGCACTTTGCAGCAGAAACCACCGTCTTTACCACTCTGATATTGATTCAGAAACAGGCTCAAGTAGGTAACGCTAATGGCGAGGTGTTTTCCATAGCCTCGTGATGGCACGTATTTGAGGTGCACATCTCAAACTGAAACAGTTTGCTCGTGTGGTCCCCGCGGGGATCTGGCGTTAGCCATTCGCTCTCTAAGTGCCACGTAAGTCAGGAAACGGAGCCAAAAACAATCTTACACCATGAGCCAGAGTTTAAAGAATCCAGAGGGAAAATTGGCAGCAACTGCAAAATGGTGAATCTGAACAACGATTCCCAAGAAGCTGGTAGGTCATCGTATATTTAAAGATCACCAGAAAGAAATCAGAATACGTTTAAAAAAAAATTGCATCAGATGTCAAGAGAGAAAGAAATATTTTCAAGTCCCCAGAGTAAAAGAGAAATTATTTCAGAATCGTGAAAGTTTGCTGCTAAAGTTCAACTCCGTGAGTGATTCATAAACAGGCCTAAGAACGGTAACGTATTTCGGCGAGGTGTTTTCCATAGCTTACTGGCGATACATGAAAGAGGCGCACATCTCAAACCAAATGGTTTGCTCGTGTGGTCCCCCGCAGGAGATCTAGCGTGACACACAGCGATGGTAGTTTAGACGAGGCGCGTGGTCTCAAAGGGCCTTAATCCTCGAACCTAACATGATGATACCAGTGGGCCTGGCTGACGAGATGACATTCACCTAGATGTTGGGATCGGATGATCCTTCCCTGGTGGGGGTCTCCACTGCCTGATGGGGGATGACAGCCGTGTGGGTTTCGCCTCATGCCTGGATCTGTAAAGAGAAGAGAATAGGGGAAGGAAGGAGGGAGAAAAAGAGGCAGCTATTTACACGCCCACAAGTGCGTTCAGTACTATGAGCACTTTTTCAGTTCTTGTTTTTGCAGCTTTATAGAGGCGTACCGCTTCCAGATCTAGCGTGAGCTATTCGCACTCAAGTATCGCGTTCGTAAGGAAACGGAGCCGAATCCGATCTTACAACATAGACCAAGTAAAAGAATCCAGAGAAGAGCAGCAGCAAGTGGTGAACTGAAGATGAGCAGAAAAATAATCAAAGTCCTCAAGATTCTGAAAAACTTTGAAATATTTCAGTTGCTTGGAAAACTTGGAAAATTTTCCAAGCAACAGAAATACTTCAGTTTTTCATAATCTTGTGGACTGAAATATTTTCCCTCTCTCTGGACTTTGAAAAAATTCAGAGATAGAGAAAATATTTCAAAGTCCAGAAGATTTTTGGAAGAAATCAGAGAGAGAACTTACCCATCCGTTGAGGTTCGAGATTGCAGAGCGAATGAATGTTTTGAACAGGGGGTCCGGTATTTAAAGGCTCAAAATAATATTTAAATTATTTTTTTATTTATTTTTAATTTTTTACTTCCTCGTTCAATGATTGGTCAGAAGAAAACTATTGGAATAATGGGGTTTTCCATAGGTTTAATGGGATTTTTTCACAAGTTTTTTGTGTTATGGGGGAGAGGGTCTGGGTATCGCATTATACGATGGCCCAGGGGTATCTCATCGCCCCCTATATTTATTAATATCATATAAAGCCCATTTAACATATAAAGATATGGTACCATTTGGGTTATTTCAACATATTTCCGTTAAGTTCCAAGGGGGTACCGTTAGCGGTACACCCTTGATATTTGGTGGGTGGATACCCAAGGTGGTACACAGTGTACCACCCATATATACCACGTGCACCACCCTATTTTTTTATGGAAAATGACGCTGTTAAAGTCAGACATGTAGGTAACTCGGTTGTTTATGGTACCAGGGCTTAGATATTTGAACCATGGGGGGGGGTCCAAAAATGTACCACCGGCAACCGGAAGTGGCCCATATCTCGGCTCCTAATTCCGGTGGTGTTGGAAAGCTTATCTTTCCAACGGCACCAGTCCCGTCTTCCTAGCTCTATTGGGACCGGAGATACGGAGGGTTAAAGTGGGAGCATACTAAATATTGACCGAATGACCTTAAACTCGGTGTGGCGTGAGGACACGCTCCATGCACATAAAAAATTTCAGCTCAATGGGCCCCATAGGAGCGGATATAAGGGGTAATGTACTACTCCAATCAAAAAATCCACATCTCCCAGAATAATGGTGGTAAGGGAGGGGGTCGCGTAAGGGCTCAAACTCTTTGTACGGACGAGTACAATTTATTCGTGCCGGTCAGCCCACTCGAGTGTCAAATTTTCACGGGTCTCGGGTTCGAGTCTGGGACTCAAACGTGTAAAAATCAATCCACCGATCCAGAAACTGGCAATTTTACAACCATTTCGTCGAGGTACGCGTATTTATCCCATCTCCCGTGATGCATGGGTCTCGAGCTGGAACCAGGGACTCGCGAATTTCTAAAAAACGGACGTAATTCTTTTGAAACGCTACGAATGAATCGGCCAGTGCGGACCGTACACTCTACACATTATGCTGCATTGATCGGTACCCGAACCGACGCGCTGGGGCCCATAGGAACGGAGATCCGAAGCCGGGTCTCCAATTTTCAACCGACGATCGTACAAAATGTATGGGGGCGAGGGACACGAATCCACCACCAGAGTGGGGTTCGGGACTATAAACTTTCAAACGGTGCATTTGCCGAGTGGCTACCTCGATGGGAACTGTGGTTTCAAGCCGGGCTCCAAACCACCGAAACTTGGACACGTCAGAACTCGGCTCGGAATCGTGCGAACGACCCGTAAACGACACTGTTAACTGACGAGAAGGAGTTTTATTGAATAAAACTTTGAAAAGGATTCTGGCGAGTCTGGTTCGTTGGATGCCTGGAGTCAGTTTCATCGAGCTCACGGTCGACCCGTGGGTCTGACGGAATTGGTTTTTGCACCGTCTGAGAGTATGTGTCAAGACAATTCAGGTAATGTATGATAGGTCTAGTGATGACGTATAGTGTCCATGTTAAATTGTAAAACACATACCCTAAACGCGAGACAAATTTTTTGACATATGGAAAATAATTTTCAGAGAGCGTGAGAAAAGAAAAAAATAATAGGGGGTACATGGAGGTACAGTTCAAATGGGAGTACATATCAAAGCTTGCACTGCTTTTTGACCGACTTCCCGTTTTTTAGGAAAGGAATTGTGTCGAACGAGACGAAAAAATGCCTGAACACTTATGTAAATGGCATATAAAATGATGAAAATGACAAAGCTGCTCCAAGTGTACTCCCTTCCCAAGTGTACCCCCATTCAATGTACAACCCACAGTTTTTTTTATAATATGTTAAACCTTCAGAGCCACGACATTCATTCTTCCTCTCTGCCGAGTTAAACAGTAGGCCATGAGCACTCGTTCAAACTTACGTAAATTGTTCCAATGCCAGGCCCAACTGCTCGTCGTGTGTCCTCAATGTCCTTCTTCGGATCCCATACCTCTAGAGGATTTCCGAAAAAAACATCGTTTGACTCGGAATGATTGTGAATTCTGCTTTGGAGCGTTTCGCTGGAAACCTGGTGCACTCCAGTCGGCTGCAACGGTTCAACATCAGCGCACGTGTTTTGAAACGTTTCGGACCGAGCACAAATACGTTCCTCCAGAACCGGAGCCCCTCATACCGGAGCCTCCTATTCCTTCAGAAAAAGAAGTGGAATCAATCAATGTATGCGAGATTTGCAAGACTTTTGATGCGTCTGCTTTAAAACTTTCCACGTTTGGTAGGGAACCCGTCAACGCTTGGAAACGTTCGGGTTTTTACGATCCCATTTTCAGAAAACCTTCTTGGTGGACGGATTCCGATGCCATTCCATTGAATTACGATAGCGGATTAGGACCCGATACGGTGAACATGTTTAAACGTTTTAAGGAATTTCAATGGTATCACGTCAGTGTGAAAGCTTTTGCATTTCCGTATTTCAAGAACGATTTGGCACCTATGGAAGACCATTTTGCCGTATTACCTTACGAATGTTTGTGTGACGGGCTGGAAACGCAGCACGAAAGCGAGCAAAGACATCACAGGCACATGATTCTTGCCGTGAAAAAGAATTACGTAAAGAGGTTTCAAAAGATTTGGAGCAGCAAAATTCGTAGTCCCGACC
This sequence comes from Araneus ventricosus, assembly GCA_013235015.1. NCBI lineage: Eukaryota > Metazoa > Arthropoda > Arachnida > Araneae > Araneidae > Araneus > Araneus ventricosus. Next base: position 26,144 of record BGPR01017975.1, on the reverse strand, counting down.
ATAGGAATAGTCGTGGCAAAGTATTGAAAAAAATTCGTAACGCACATCATTTAGCTGCCACCATTCATTACGTGGGACAACGACGATCCACCTGTGACGGAAAACATTTAAATGAGACGTGTGAGGGTCAATGTTCACATTACTGGTTAAACCGCCCAGTGTATCCTCACGGCATATTAGGTATGTGCACTTTGTACCCCGGTGGCTTGCAAGAATACGTCCTAGTTCGGAATAGGTCAAAATTAGTTTTACCCTGGAAAGATATCGCAGAGTTGAATTCACAGCATAAATACGCCGTACCTATTTCGGCGCTCAATTTACCCGTTCAGTACTGCGTCGTCCCCGTTCGTCACGACTTACAACCGTGGGCTATTTTGGAGCAAAGTCAAGAAGAGTATCCTTTCAAACTCTGGATGTACGAAACGGAAAAATGTCTGGTGTTCAAACTGAACCCGGAATTGCAAAACTTACCAAAGGATGAATGGTATAGGACGCACGCAGAAGGTGGTAATTGTTTCTGTGCCTCCATCATAAACAACTGGTATGAATTGACGTTTGCCCAACAAAAAGCCATGCGGCAACTGAAAATTTTGAACCAGAACCTTCAGAGCCGATTGAAGAATGTTAAGGAAGAATTGGAAACCGTAAAAAAAGAAAAATTGAACATGAAGCTTCAATTGGAACAGGTAAAGAAAGAAAAATTGACCGTTCAGCGTGAACTGGAACAGGTAAAATGGAATGCAGAGTACGAGTCGGAAAAAACAAAGCAACAAATGTTGGACTTGATGCAAGAAAATTCGGTATTGTTACAAGAAAACCAAAAAATGACTAAATTATTATTTGAGGACGACACGGATGAAGACAAATGAGAACGGGTCAATCACGGGGGTTTCCACAGGTCAGTCCAAAATTGCATGCAACGATTTGATCACGTCAAGACAATTCAGGTAATGTATGACTCGTTTATGAATGACGTACAGTATTGCATCATATTTTTACAAAACATGAACCTGACAAGAAATGTTTGCAGTCGGTGAAAATATTTTGCAACGCAAGACATCATCACTAAAAAAAAAATGTTTTTTAAATGATGATGTCTTCTTCCTCAGAGGACAATTTTTTGGCAGTCAGAAACTTTGTCTTGTCCTACATGTGTATGTTTTAGTTGCGAGTTAATACAAAATGTTATTGCACACATTGTCGGCAGCCAACCATCATAAATCTTATTCCGAGTGGCCAGCCATCTTTCGGGCATGTCTCCGTTCTTAGCTCCAACAGCGAGTTTGGAAGAAGCAAATCACGTTTTGTGACGTCAGGCTGCTGGACCAATCAGAGACTGGCTTCAGCTTCTGGCAGAGTATAAAAGGGCTGCTCCGATAGCCAGACCGCATTACATCTCTCACGATGAATAGCATTCAGTACCTTGCATTAGCCGATTGGATGTGGTTGAGCGAGAAGTGGTTGGTGAGAAGAATTGCCTTTGCCCCCGTATACAAGCCGGAGGACACACTAGTTGTCACGGTGAGAAAGGAATCCTGGGGTATGTTTACTTTTGAAGAGGTTCAAAAGAATACCAACCTGCATCCCTTGTCAGGTTTTGTTGAAGAGCCCGTCAGCGGGCGGGAGAATAGAGAGGACTTGGAAGATATGGCCTCTTTCCTCCGAGGCCAATTTTACCATACTGTTCTGAAGGAGCCGGACACGTGGGACGTGACAATTGGCACGAAAGATATGGCCACTTTCATGTTTCTGGAGCCTCTATTGAGGGACAAGGTGGTCTATCTTGGCGAAAAAGTGAACGTGGAAGAGGAAGTGGCTGGATTGATAAAAGCAGAAACTGTTTAATGTAAGAACTGGACTTTTGCTTCGGGATTTCATTGGAAATCCCCCCAAACAATGGGAGAGAACCTGTTGCGGTATATCCGCAACTGTTTTCTCTCCCATTTTTTTGGATTAATTATTTGGCCAAAGTTGGAATGAAGGTTTTGTCAGTCTTCCGAGTTATTATCAATAAATGTATGTGATAATGGACAAAAATGGGATGCATTGCAAGCTTGGAAAAGCAGATTTTGTTACTTGTGAATGAATAAAAACTGTCTGTAATTGTTAATAAATGTATGTTGATGTTTCAGTTCTGAATGCCTCCCATAACATTGCAAGCTTGGAAATGTACATTTTGCCAAAAAAAACCTGTCTGCAATGACTGACGTGACGTCATGTCTTTGAGAGCCAATCAAAACAGGTTTCTGCCTCTTGCCAGAGTATAAAAGCTGATTTTCCCTCTGTTTCAGTCAGACTTATTGCTTGCTTACGAATCGTCATGTTGTCACTGGCTAATTACGTTAACCAGGTCAGAGGCATTTTGGAGTCGTTGCCGCCCCCAGAAGTTATTCCTATGGGGATGGACCGATCTGCGGTCACAGACAAGATACTGGACCAATTGCAAAAGATTGTGGGATCGGAAAGTGTTGAATTCGTCAGAGTGTTTCATGGATTCAGCGACATCAATCCATTTGAAAGAAACGAAGCTTTCAGAGAGTATGCCAAGGAATCCCTGCCATGGGCCGTTTGGAAAACGGATGGTATTAAAGGACTTGTGAAGATCGCTATTGATCACTATTCTAAGAACGGTGGGCCCATGGAGTGTGAGGAAGAGCACTGGAAGAAACTGGGGGAGATGATGATGGAGTCAATCTTCTCCGCCCGGTGGCCTGTGGGCGCTCTCCAGCCCAAACCAGAGTGCTCCATATGCACGGAGCCTCTTAACACGCAAATGAAGCTTCCGTGTGGACATGCCTTCCACATGGAATGCATGGTAAAGTGGCTGAAGAGGAGTAACTCCTGCCCATTGTGCAGGGCGTTCTTTTGAAATTTTGTTTTGACTCCCCAAAAAAATGGGAGAGAGTCTGGTGTGTCATACCAGACTCTCCCATTTTTTTGGATTGGGGGTTACCAACCTTGGAACGAGGCACCGAAAGACTTTCTGTGTGGAGACTGGTGAGTGTGTGCACGCAAAAAAAACTGTTGGAACAGATGAAAGGTTAATATTGGAAAAATGTGGATTGTTGACCAAAATCGGATATAATGTGATGAAAGAGGCTTGCGTGAGGTATTGGAATTCCAACATTGGAAATGTTAAAGTCATTGATAATTTTAATAGGGATAAAAGCATGCTTAAACAAATGTGTAGAAACAATACTTCCAAAATGCATCCATAAAAATTTGATGAAAGGAAATCGGAGCAAAAGAAGAACAAGTCATTAATTAAAATAATAATAATATTTTTTTTTATTACGTTGTCTTCTTCCTCACAGGAAATTTCTTTGGTAGTCTGAAATTTTGTCTTGTCCTACACGTATGTGTCATCAACACATGTTTATTATTTTTTGTAACTCGTAACCTTCAATCCAGTATTACTCACACCATAGCCAGTTTTTCTTGTCTTGCTGAGCTCTGTCGCCATCGACTCGGTTTTCCACTCAAATCAAGAGGGCCATGAGTGAAAGCGTTCAAAATATCGTGCAAAACCTTGACCAGACCGTACACGATGCCATGGGAAACCTTTCCGTGGCGGATAAATACACTCTGTGGAAACAATTTCACACGATTGCCCAAATGCTGGATCCGAGCGACGCGGTTGAGTTGTGAAATGCGTCTTTCTTTCCATCCCACGAGCGGATGGCATTTATCCACGTGCGTGTATCCGAACAAAGGGGATTGCAGTTGCTGGTTTCTTCTCTCCCATCCGACGTTTCACTTTGCCAGGGAAAAAGCACGAGTGTCCCACGTGCTGAACAAGGGCCTCCATTGGGGATACTGCCCCTTGTCCAAGATTGCGTGTGACGAATTAATCACGCTGGATACCGATAAGAAGTTTGACTGCAAATGTCTGGTGGATTTAAATCCAACCATTCCGCAGGAATATCTGAAGGAAAAAGATACAAATGACTCAGCAATTGCAAGTTCTCACCTCAAGACTAGATTATTTACAAAGTGGCACTGACCAACAAAGAAATTTCAGACCACAGGTCATCATATGCTCATATTGCTCTAAACCAGGGCACATTTCACCAAACTGCTCTCAAAAATCTAGAAATAGACAGGGTCAAACAAATCAAAATATGAGGCAAGATTTTAACTTTAGAAGGCAAAATCAGTACTATAATGGTCGACAAAATCATTCTCTCAGACAAAACCAATCAAATCGCAGGCGTGATAATAATGGGAGCCAAACAAATCAAAATGTGAGGCAAAATAATAACCCAAATGATAGAAGAGTTGGTACACAACAAAATGAAAGTAATGGTTCTTTAAACTAGTTGTGGGCGAAGCCAGAGTGGATCCTCTTAGCTTCACAGAAGCCCACACTGATCCTAAATATTGTACTGAGTTTTCTTCCTGTAATTTACCAATAATTTCTGTTGATATTGATAAGATAAAATGCAATGCCTTGATTGACACTGGGGCAACCATGAACCTTTTATCTATAGATATGGTTCAACATATTAAGCATTATAATATGTTAGAGACACCACCTATTGAATTAAAAACCTTGTCTGGAACTACTGTGATTGCCAGTAGAGTTTTAGAATGTGAAATTGCACTAGGTAATAAAACATACAAAACTCAATTTGTGATTTCTAACTCGGGTCTTTCTCCAGCGTTTGAAGTTATTCTAGGCTTCAATTTCTTAAATAATTTCAATTTTGTGATAGACTGTGGTGAGAATACTATCAAAAATGATGATGTTTGTATAAAATGGAATTTTGAAAGGGCTTATCCCTGTGGTTTTGAATATAACATTCAACATAAAATGAAGCCTGATAATTCATTAAATGAAAATTCAAATGCACTTCAAGATCAAAATGTTAAAAGTAAACAAACTGGCAAACCTCTTTAGGAAGGGTATTTACAAAAACCTTAATACCTCCAGGTTCGGGGCCGTTCAAATATTACGTAAGCATGTTTTTGGTATTTTTTGACCCCCCTCCCCCCTTGTCATCAAAAATAAGCAAATCGTAAACCCCCCTCTTATAATTACGTAAGCAAACTGCAACCCTACCCCCCGTTCTTTTTTTCTACAAAACGTTTAACAGCAATAATCTAATTTTAAAAATTTTAGGACTTAATTCAAATAAAAAAACTCTAACGAGGCTTAAAATGAAAAAAAAAATGTAAGTTTAATTTCCTTACAATTTCAAGTTTAAGCTTACAAAAATCAAGTTTAATTTTCTTTTGCCAAATTTAACTTTTTTTTTTTTCAAATTTAATTTTTAAAATTAAATTGTTGTGCAAGTTACAAGAGATTTTCAGGAAATAGTAGTTTAATGTCTTACGTAAGCATCCTCATACTCCCCCTCCCCCTTGTCGGCAAAAAAATAAGCAAATCGCAAACCCCCTCCCCCCCTTTGGGTGCTTACGTAATATTTGAACGGCCCCTTCTCAGAAATATGTTGATATAAAAATTGATGATGTTAATAATAATTTTGATATTGCAAATATAATTCTTCTTGAGAAAAATCCTAACTTGTCAACTAGTTCTATAATGATTGCTAGGGCTGTCTCAACTTTAAAGGAAAATAACATGTGTTTGACATTAGTTCTTAATCTTGAGGATAAACCCTTAACATTAAATAAAGGTATGATTATTGTTCAGGCTTTGCCTATTCATGAAGTGTCAAATATTGAAAGTGTAAACACATTGTCAGATGGTAAAAATTCTAAGAAAATTGATTGGGATAAAACTTTAAACTTTGATCACCTATCAAAGGAACAAAAATCTAAAGTCATTAATTTGTTAAACAAATATGATTCAATATTTGCTCAAGATCTTTCTGAGCTAGGACAATGTGGAATTGTAGAGCATGAGATACATTTAACCGATCCGGTTCCTACTCGTCAAAAACCATACCGTGTACCCTATCAATTAAAATCAGAAATGAAACGTCAAAATCTGTATATGCAGCACCAGTTCTTTTAGTTAAGAAAAGTGATGATTCTTATAGACTTGTTGCAGACTTGCGTAAACTTAACAGTAAGACCACTCCAGATAATTTCCCCCTCCCTAATTTAAATGAAATGATAGACATATTGTCAGGGGCAAAATATTTTACAACAATGGATTTGACATCTGGATTTCACCAAATGTTACTTCACCCAAATTCAACTTATTTAACTGGTATCACTACTGAATTTGGTTTTTTCGAATATAAAAGATTACCTTTTGGATTGAGGAATGCCTGTTCTAACTTCCAAAGACTGATGAGTTTAGTATTAAATGGTTTAAGTGATCTACAGATAGGGTGTTACATTGACGACGTTATTATAGCTTCGAGTGATTTTAATCAGCATTTGGCTAGAATTGAATTAGTTTTCCAAAGATTACTCGCTGCAAATTTAAAAGTTAAACCCAGTGTTTGATTGCAAAAATTGCATCTACATATTTTTCGGCTTTCTCAACATTTTTAAATATTTAAATCTTTGCCACAAAAATTTAGTTAGCATTGCGTGGCAACTCGGGCAACTTTTGAAATTCAAACGGGTATTTCTGGCAGTTTTACTTAAAATCTAAATTTTTCTCAATTATTTACTTGGTAATTAACTTAATTTTTAATTGTCTTGACTTTTGTTGTTGTTTAATTCAATTTCTTAACTTTATTAATTTTTAATCAAATTATTTCAATGGGACTATTTCCCCGACATCCGCGGAGGAATTTCGGTGTGAACAGGAGATAGCGTCTCTCTGGAAGCGGTTTTCTTTTTTCTTTTTGGAACTGTGATTCAAGTGACACAGACGTTTGAGCCGGCAGCTGTAGGCCCGAGGGCCTTTAATGGCTCTCGGGACCTGTTACCACCTGTCCTTAACGAAAAATTTTGAAGTATGCTTGAAGCTGTTACCATTTTTATTATTATCAGATGTAGCTGATAGAAAGACAAGTTCTACGTAAGAATGATGACAAGATGTTCAACGATTTTTGAGCGTGTGTGCTTCTGTGATTTCTAAAACTTCGTGGAAACAAAGAAATGCCGAAATGAAGTGCAGTAACCTATTCGTTAAAATGCTTCACTGAACAGCTATGAGAAATTTTCAACAATTTCAAAAGTCAACGGTTGTGTATTGACGTCATCCAGCTACATGCATCTTGTGTTTTACTTCAATATGCTGATATGTGAATTCCGTTTTTTCTGCATTTAAAGTATGAGTTTAACTATTTTTAAGATTTCACCTCTTCAACGTCCTGTCGTGGAGTGAATCTAAAATCTTACAACATCGTTTATTTTTGCTACAGCAGTGTGAAGGAAACGAGTGCATCTAATTACAGCTATTATCTGCAAATTCTGCTCAGTGTGTCACACAGTAACAAAATTTTCAGTTTTATTTCATCTATGATCTCCGTTCGGGGATTGAAGATGTTTTGATGTTGTAATAATCGTCTTGGGGTGTATGAGTCTGCAGAGATTTCTTCTTTTTATTATTTTTATTTGTGGTAGCTACTGCATTTTGTCTGTTTAATGTGTATTCCATTTTTGTGCATTTGAATAATAATCACATATATTTTTGTTTGGCAGTAAAAAAATTATCTATTTGAAATTGGTAAAATAAAAAATATTTAAAGTCAAAACTAATTGAATTTGTCTCATTTACAACGCAGTACTTATTATGTGTTTTCAGGTTTATTTTTAGTAGCCCAACATGCAGATACCTGATAGGTAGGTTTCGAATATAAGGGTGAAATAAAAATTGTATTTTATTGTGTAATTTAAAAATAAAAACTATACGATCACCAGTGGTACCCATTCAATACCCAGTAAATGTGCTTTTCTTCAATGTCAGATAACATTTTTGGGTCATACAGTTAAGGAAGGGAAAGTACTACCTAATAGTAAAAATTTAAAATCTGTAAAAGATTCTCTCCCACCTAATTCAAAGAAAAAAGTAAGGTCATTTTTGGGACTTACTGGATTCTACAGGAAGTTTATTCCTAATTATTCAAAAATTGCTTTGCCATTAACAAACCTAACTAAACATAAAGTGTTATTTGTATGGGGTGAGGAAGAACAAAAGGCATTTGAGTTGTTGAAAATTATCTTATCACGGAACCATGTTTGCATCTTATGATTTCTCGAGACCTTTTTCTATTTTCACAGACGCGAGTAAATATTCCTTGGGATCTGTCTTAGTCCAGGAGGATGCATCTACTGGTTTCCATCATCCAATTGCATTTGCTTCTCGTAAGCTTGGTCCCTCAGAGATTTCCTATGCCACCGTGGAGAAAGAATGATTGGCCCTGGTTTTTGCAATAACTCATTTTAATAACTATTTATATGGAGCACACTTTAATGTATTTAGCTATCAACAATGTCTCTCGAGAGTTAAAACTCTTAAAGATCCTACTTCAAGAATTGCTCGTTGGTTCTTGACACTCCAGCAGTATGATTATACCATTATATATAAACCTGGTAGACTTAATTTTATGGCTGATTACCTTTCGAGAGCAACCTACCCTGCAAATAAGCAATCTGATAGTACAAATTCAGAAGAAGTACACAATGTTAATGCCCAATTTGATGTGTTAAATTTTTCCTCTATTCATGAACTTATACAAAACAAAGATCCCTATTGTCAAAACATCAAGTCCAAGCTTAATTCAAATTTTGTTTTTTCTCCAAAGTCTCCTCAGTTCTTCATAAAAGATAATTTGTTACTATGTGAAAATAACAATATATCAGGTAGGCAAAAATTAAATACAAAAATTGTTGTTCCAAAGTCATTAGTTCCCCAAATTTTGCATTTATGTCATGATATTGATGCGGTTGCACATCCTGGTTTATCTCGAACAATGAAAAGAATTCAAAAAAATTACTTTTGGAGAGGTCAATTTCGAAACGTAAAAAATTATATTGCTTCCTGTCATGAGTGCATTCAAAGGCGTGGTTATGCTGAACATATTAAGGCCCCATCCAGAAAATTCCAACTGATGATTTCCCTTTTCAAAAATGCGCTTTTGATGCTGTAGGCCCTTTGGTTACTTCCAATCATGGTAAGTGGGATGTCCATGATTGGAAGCAGGATGTCCATGTAAGTATCCTCCTATAAAATAAGATTTATTGATTCGTTAACTTTCTTACCATCCCTTTATCGAACTTTCCAAAAACTTTCGCACTTGAGGAATTAACAAAAGGGTATTTTCCTGATCTTTATAACACCGAAGAAAATCAAGATTACGTTGGAACTCTTCCTTACGTCACTTATTATACACCAAATTTCATGAATCCAACAGAACGTGATAAGTTCATGAAATGGTATGAGGAACGGATTGATTGGGAGTTTTATGGCGCAAAAGCCAGGTCTGACCATTCTGCGCCAAACACAAGGTAGGGAATAAAGACTATGAGGAACGGAAAGCGCAGCCCTTTGATTTCAGAAAGGAACTGAATGAATATTTCAAGTAAGATATTTTCGTATTTTTTGAACTTTTATACCTATTTTTTTATAACAATATAGAAATTTCAAAAATCATAACATTAAAGAAGTCATTTTATTATTCATTTTATTTTTTCAAAAATATATATAATTTATTTTCAGGTCTGATGTAGACATTTTAAGAAGGTGTTGCTTACAATTCCGGGCTGAATGTTTGGCAATAAATGGGGTTGAGCCCTTTTCGTACTCCACGATAGCTTCTGTATGTATGGCCGTGTACAGGAGCAAGCATTTACCAGCTCAAATGATAACCATGGTTCCAGTAAAAGGTTCTATTGCTAGCAATAATTTTAGCAAAGAGTCGATGGAATGGCTAAAATACATGGAGCATACGCTGGGCGTCGAAATATGTCATGTTTTGAATGGAAGAGGTGAGAGAAATATTGATGATATCCATGTCGATGGATACTGTGAAGAAACAAAAACAGTATTTGAATTCTAAGGATGCTTCTTCCACGGGTATGAAGTATGCTTTAACCGAGATGATGTCAACGCTGTATTGAAAATTCGATGTGGGCGCTTCTGAAGAAGACGAAGGAGAGAGCAGCGAAAATTCGTAGCTCAGGCTTCAATTTAAAAGAGATGTAGGACATGATTTCCTCAGGATGAAACGAAATGACGTTTCCTTAAAAGAATTCTGTAGCCAACTAGAAATAGTTGAACGAATGAATCCTCGGGATACTTTTTATGGAGGCAGAACTAATGCTACAAGATTCTTTTACGAAGGGGAAGCCAAATACATCGACTTTACCAGTCTTTATCCATAGGTGAACAAATACTGCTAGTATCCAGTTGGGCATCCCGAAATTATCACCAGTAATTTCGGTGACATCTCAGAATATTTCGGGATTGTAAAATGTTCCATTTTACCTCCTCGTGCCCTTTACCATCATGTTCTCCCCTTTAGGTCTCTAGGAAAACTTACATTTCCTCTATGCTAAACGTGTGTTGAAACGCGTTGCAACACATGTGAGCATGAGGATTCAGTTCGCGTTCTAAGGGGAACTTGGGTTACAGTGGAGGTAGCAAAAGCTGGCTACAGAATCGAAAAAAATTATGAAGTCCACCATTTCAAAGAAAGAACAACTTCACTTTTCAAAACATATATAAATACATTTTTGAAAACAAAGCAAAAGGCGTCTGAATGGACAGAAAAATGCCAAACTCCTGAAGAAAAGTCTGAATATGTTAGAAATTATGAGGAAAATGAGGGGATCTCCCTTAATCCTCATCAGATCGAAAAAAATCCTGGGAAAAGACAGGTGTCCAAACTTTGTCTCAATAGTTTCTGGGGAAGATGGGGCATGAAGGAAAACAAGATACAAACTTCATTCGTCTCATCTCTCCCAGAGTTTTAATGATCCTCTCAATGCAATTTTTTTTCTCTTAATTGACGAAAAATTGATGCTTTCTTTGTTTCCAAAAAAAATTGTTATATTTCAAGTTATATTTCTCTTATTTTTAAAGGTGTGTGACATTTAATTCCCCAATGAATCGTTGGCTGCTTTGAAATGGAAAATGAAGGAATAGTTTTGTCCTCAATCAGACCAAACAAATGTGTACATGGCTGCCTTCACTACTGCACATGTCCGAATGAAACTCTATAGGGAAATATAGAAGTTAGGAGAAGCAGTGTTATACTATGACACTGACAGCATCATTTATGCTTCAAATGGCAAAAATGACCCTGAGATCGGTGATTTCCTTGGAGACTTCACTGATGAGTTAGAAAGAGACGTCATTGTCAAATTTGTATCAGGTAAGGGGAAAAAATGCTCTTCACTGTTGTAATGAGAAAATCTTTTCCATGTGTGTGCATTTATTTTGCTGAAAACAAATCTTAAAATTGAGCTTATTTATTTCTTTGCAGGCGGAGCAAAGAACTATGCATACGTTACAAAATCCGGAAAGTCTGTATGCAAGATCAGAGGTTTTTCGAACTACGAAAATGATCTGAAACTGAATTTCGATAGTGTCTTAAAACTTGTCAGGCCGTTTGACGACGAACGGATTACTGTCACGAATCCACGAAAGATCACAAGAAGTGTAAAAGCTGGTAAAAATTATAAATAAAGTGGAAGAGAAAATTTATAGAAAAATCTACGATAAACGATTTATTCTCGTTGACTTAAATACTCTCCCGTATGGTTATTAGCAGAGTTCCAAAGATGTACAGTTTTTACTTACTTTACTTTTTTATGTGTAATAAATGTAAAGTATTGTATTTGATTATCCCTTTTTTCATAACTTTTAAGATGTACAACAACAAAAATAAAGACTATTTAAAAATATAAAAAACCAAGAAATAGCAGACGCATAGATATAAAATTCAGTTTAATCAATTTTATTTACAATAAATTCATCAATATTTTATCCATGTATTTCTTTTAGCATACAAACGCTTGGTAGATTTAGGCGTTTGCACAGTGTTACCTTTCAATATTTTTACAGGATTATCTTTAAATATTTTTTGGTTAACAATATAATATTCAGGGATGTTTATTTCCTTTAAAGCTGAATGAAATTCTTTGAATCCTGATGGAGATTTCTTTCTGTTCCTCCGTAAATCTGTTACGAGGTTCACAATATTCGTTCGAGGTATGCGTTGACCCTTGTACACAATTTCTCCCTCGGGAGTCCATCTTAATATGGAATGTTTATCTTTTAAGAAATCCAAAATATTCTTTACAGTAGTTAAATATCGAACTGGAGCAGACTTTAGAATTTTTGTTGTAATAGCATCTTCTGGAAAAATTTCGGACCCTTGATTTTCAGGAATTCTAGTTTCTTGGATTTCTGAGGTTTCTACCTTTTGTTGGGGATGCTGAATTTTAACAATCTTTTGAAGAACTTGCAAATAACAATTCGCTTTCTCTCTTTCAATCAAGTCCTTTCTCCGTAGAATGTAGCATTTAAGTCGGACAAATTATCTACAATTTCTGCCCGATCTTCGGGTTTTAAGACCATTTTCTTACTGTACTCCATAGATAAGAAAACTGATAACTGATATGGCAGCAGGTAATAGAACTAACAAAAATCCTTCTCTTTGAATGAGAAGTTGCCTCTTCTTATATAGTGGCAGCCTTTTGTCCGAAAATGTTCTTAAACTTGTTTTGTAAGGAGTAAGTTTATTACTTTGTTTCTTAGTGAGAGGCACATTTCCACGAATGACATTCATCCCACATTCACACAAAGCTTTAATAACATTGTTTGGGCAAGTTTTTAAAATTGAACTTTTGGACTTAATTTTCAAATCGCTTTCAAGTAGTCTAATTATTATTGCGTACACATGTTGACGACTACTAAGTACGAAAACAGTCAGGCAGAAGGCTTTATATAGTTTCTAAATGTTTGGCAAATGCCTTAGATTTGTAAATAGCGCAATGCGGAAAACTTTTTCCGTGCATAAATGGACACAAAACATCAAAAGAAGGTAATTCCTTCACCTTAGGGCATTCAAAATCATCGAGGTTTAAAGAGACGGTGGACCATGAAATCGGCAAAAAATGACCAAAATATGAAATTTTTTTGTAATATTAAGATGTTGTTTACTTTACTGAACCATATGCAGAAAACCGCATGTGTCTAAATTAATTTATTTAAATTTTTTGAAATGCTTATAACTTTTTAAGGGACCCGAAAATGTAAACAAACAACAAACACGATTTGTTTTGCATTTTATTTTAGAATTAATATTTTTATGTTTGAGCTTTCGCCGATTTTAACTGTAACTGTTAACTGCTGTTTGGCGTGTTTCTTGATGTTTTTACCGCGTGTATTTTACGAAATGTTGTGTTTATGTTCGCTGTCATCATATGTGACAACCGTCTTCTGCCTGGTATCTTTGAAGTTATTAGTATTTATTTTTTTGCTGCAAAACTCTGGTAAGTAATAATCCTTTACACTTTGCGTGCTTTTTTTTTTTGTTATAGTATCGTTATAGTAAATAGAAAATTCTGATATTGTAGTGTGTGCTGAACACTGTTTAAACAATGAATATATAAATGCGAGTGCCACAAAATTTGAAGTGTTGCCTGCTACCTCTGCATCAACAAGAAAAGCAATTGAAAACAATTCATATGACATTATAAATAACAGTATGTGGTCTTCCCTTCTGTCCAATACAAAATGCAATGAATACAATATGTGTTCTTCGGATGTTACATCTAATCTCACCTATGGCTTTTCATCAAAAATAGAACTAAAATGCCAAAAATGTGATAAAATATTTAATTCTACATTTTCCAACCCTCGTGATAATGTGGATAAATGGTTTGAAGTAAATAAAATGCTTGTTGAAGAAAATTCGGAAAGGCCACGCAGCATTGGAAGTTTTTTCCATGGCTATTGGCATTCATGCGATGTGAAAAAACATTTTCAAAATGTTTACTTAAAATGTATTAGGAGAAGCATACTTACAAAGATGATATTCTATGAGTGTCTCGCAAAATTGTCGCTAAAAGTACAATAATGATTTAGCATCACCATCTGAAAAAAAAATATGGCATTATTGATATTACTACTGATGGCAGAAACGTTGACATACGTCATTATATGGAATTAGTATTGTTGTCGATATTTTGACTGGTCTTGATTACGATATACTGTGATACGCGAGTGTTCTGTCAGATGGCGATAGCAAGACATCCAATATTTATTAGAATTAGATGTATATGGCGAAAGTATGAAAATCACTAAAGAAGAATGTCTAAATCATGTGAAAAAGAAGACTTGGGACAGGCAAATTTTAATTTATTTTTGTTGGGAATAAAAGGTTATTAATAATGATTCAGAAAACACACGTGCCTGAAAATTTTAAAGCGGCAATTAAAAGTGATTAAGATAGTATGAATATGTTTGTAGTTTAATAAAAAGATTAGTGTATGGTATAGAGAAAGCAAGTATCAAATGTTAGTGTACACATATATTTCAAGTGCCTTTTCCTCGATACTATATTTTTCAGATTTACGTGTCTCCTTGCGTCTTAATTTTTAAGTAAATCTTATAAAATTTCTAGTACGGTATCCTGATAGATACTAAGATAAATCTGTGTATCCACTTTATGTTTTGACTTCATTTAGATAGTTAAAAATCGCTTCAATTTATTTTTTGTTGTGAATAAATAGTTATTTATATTATTTAGAAAACACACGTGCCTGAAAATCCTAACGCGTCAAATTAAGACTTTCCATTTAAACATTTTTTTTTTCTCTTCAAAATTTACTTTTAAGTGAATAGCATGCATAAATATGTCTGTTCTTTAATAAAATGAATAGTGTACGGTATAAAGAGAGCAAGTATCAAAGGCAAGTGTGCACATATTTAAAATGCCTTTTCTCAAAACTGAATTTTTTTCAGATTTGCGTGTCATTAAAATGTTCCAAGCGTCTTAATTTTTTAGTAAATCTTATGAGTTTTAGTACGGTATCCCGAGAGATAAATCTTGGTATCCATTTTATGTTTCGGCTCCATTTAGATAGTTGAAAGTTACCTTATTTTGAAAAATGTAAAATTTTGATAATTAAGTAAACAAAAATATTTCCTATAAATTAAATATTCAATGAAATAGCAAAATAATATCCCATTATGTTGCAAGTGTACTTATGAGTAATAATAATGTAAACAGAAGTGACAAAAAACTGGCAATTGTTTGGAACGTTTTAAAAAAATTAAATTTTTGTAAAAACATTTTTTAAATGTTATTGAGTTAATTTTTTAAAAATATATTCCATATAGAAATGTTTCAATAGATATGTGCACAAAATTTCAGAACTCTAAGTCAATGATTAAGAAAAAAAACTATATAATGTCCACCGTCTCCTTAATATATCTCGTCCAGTTAAAAACTCTAAAAATTTCTTTTTTTGAAGTCCTTTCACGTAAATGTAGGGAACAGTTTCGAAAATGACTGTCAACACACCGCGGAAGATATCGTATGGTAATTCACCATCATCCCATTCGAAATGGTGCAGAAACTTTGTAATCCATGAATAGGTATTTTGTTTCTTACGATCCAAGCTTTCATAAGAATGAGGCGATTTAAACAACCATCGTCCACATAAGTATTGTCATTCACGGCACACACCGCCAGCTCTTTGATGACGAAACTGTCCTGGAAAGAGTCGAAATCGAGTCGAGTTCAAAATCTAAGACTGCAGAGGTCATGGTGCTTGTAACACGAAATGATTAGCGAGGTTGGTAAACGTAGTATTTACCACCTGGAAAAAGCCCCGTGCGCAAGCACATTGAATAATCTGTTTGAGGTGTCAGATCAATTAGCAGGTAACTAAATGCTTTTGCGGTAGCATCTTCGTATACTTCTCGAAAGAATTGAACGTTGTATGGATACAGTTGTCTTCCTAAATACATAGCTTGGGACCGATCTCTAAGGTTTTTAAATAAAAACATGCAATGAGCATTCAATGAAATATCACGCATTTCTTTGCCTTTATGAAATATATTTTGAACAATAAAAATCAAATTTCGGTGATGAATTCCTTTAGTAAAGAGTTTGGTTAACTTGTCTTTGTTTGAAAGCTCAGGCATGAGATCATCTATGATAATTAGGGCATTGGAAATAGTACTGATATTAGAAGGCAGTCCTTCGTCAAACTCTACGAAGGACTGCCTTCTAATATCAATACTATTCTTTTTTTTTCCTTCATTTCTTTGTACGGATTTTGATAAACCCCATAACACCAGATTATTTTAGGTGGAAAGGGATGTATCATTTTAAAATCGATTAATTTCTTTACCAGGTATTTGCTATTGTGATGCATGCCCTCCTCCGACAGCTGACATTGATTTAGGACCAGGAGTGCGTTCCCAGGGCCGATCATCTTATGTTCACCCTCATCTGACAAGCTACTACTGACTAATATATATACGGTGCTGTGAGTTACAGGTGTCTCCTTTCATCTACCTATTGCACGGAAGGGGGTAACATTCCCAAACAGGTATTTATTGTCCAAGCAGGTGTATTTCCAAACGAAACGGACATTTTCGGACACCTGCAGCCGATCCAGCCTCACCCCACTATTGACGGGCTACTGCCTTTCATTACAGGACTTTGGTGCGCGGTGTAGAGCTTTCATCTACCTACTGCACGGAATTTGGCAACATTCCTGAACAGGTGTTTATTGTTCAGACAAATGTGTTCCCGTGAGAATGCAAGGGACTTTTCTTCACTTTTGAGATACAAGGTCGGAGAACTGAACAACTAAAGAGGAGATGAAATCCCGACAGCCAAACTGGTTGGTCGTATTCCACAGAGGTCCAAATTGGACATTTTAGCAAAGCTCGCCGATTCTTTTACCAGTGAATGGACACCCCGCCTTGTCGCTTACTTTATTATTTCATTATTAACCCTCTGAGCCACTAATAGGTCGGAGGGAAGCTTTTCAAAAATCTCTCTCTGCTTTGCAACGGGTTCCTTTAAAAAATTTTCCCCGGTCACACAAGAGGTGTTTGAAAAAGAAACGCCTGAATTCCCTCCCCCCTCTTTGCTATCTTTGGGAAGTCGAATTATCCCAGCGGGGAGCGAGCGATAAGAAGCAGGGAATGAATTTCCCCACTTCTTATTGTTAGTATATCCCCTTGCCAGGACCGGCCGGAGGGGAGTGCGAAAGGTGCAACCACACAAGGCCCCGCGCCGCTGACTGATTTTGTAAAATGAATTCTGTTTTTTATATCCAAGTATTGTGCACATTTTACATCTACCAATCTAATAGTGGCTATAATTTTATAAAGTGGCTATTTTTTATATTTAGTTAAAAAGGAAACAATAAATTTAGTTAAGAAAGCTAAACATTTCACAATTTTGATAGATTGCACTCCAGGCTTGAGCCATCAAGAAAAATTATGTTTGTTCAAGATGTAGATGACTCTGAAAGCACATATAAGTAGTATGGCTTTGATGGCTGTCAGATAAAAAGTGTACATAAATATCGCCAAACTGTATGTCACACCCTCCGAGAAAAAGTGTGAGTGTTATTGCGAATGCGACTACGATGATAATGTGTCTTGCACTTCCACGTGGACCCAAGAGAGGTGGCAAGACTCCACTCGGTTTTTTTTTTTATACAGAGGTTTCACCTAATGCACGATATTTACATCGTCATGAGATTTCATTACGTTGCAAATGTTGAATTAAGTCCTACTCCTCTGTGAAAATTAAAAAAATACGTATGGTACGACGAATAATTAAAGGATACTTATTTTTTTTATCTAACCGCCGATCAACATCAACTGAGAACTTTTTTCGTTCTAAAGGACTATTTAGTATATACATACCCGCCTTACCCAATTCAACCTGAACGCGTTAAATAATGCGAAATGCTTAAAAGAGAGGAAAATATATATATCTTACCCAGTCTGATGATCCGCAGAGATTGCTTCATCTCTCTCAATCCCTCTTTAATCGCTGTCAGTTGCAGATTCAGGCTCTGGAAATACGTTCAAGTTTACCCTCTCCTGCGTCCGAATGCGATAGTCAAAGAGCTGACTACCTCGACACACGGTCCAAAATATGTCCGAAACACCGCCCCTATGGAGATTGGTATAACTCCGACAGGCTTGGAGAGTTAGCAATCTAAACAACGGTGTTCGAACACAGTTAGAACACCATAAGGAACGCTGCTTTAAAATGAGGATGAGATCGCTCCGTGCGAATACCCCGTGCTTTTTCCTGTGTGCGTATCCTACAGCCTCGCTCGTATCATCTATATGATAACACTCGAGACACAGTCTGAGAGTCGGTCCGAGGGCGGAATATCGCGTGACATATTCCGTGACGATGTGAACAAAATCCTCACGGAAAAAATACCTGTCTATTGTCACCCGACTCATTAGATACGCATACAAATCGCGTGACAAAATTGGGGGGAAACTCCAATCATGAAAATGAAGTTCATTCTCCATTATTTCCCCGTCTTCATCAAAGCGCTCGTCGCATCTGTGATCATAATCGGGTTGCACGATCTCGCAATTCACCTCAGTATCAAAATAGATACTCAGCGGCAGATCCCTATGGTATCGCAGGCAACGGGTAGCTTCGAACGTTACCAGCAAATCCACGAATACAGTTCGGGGAACGTGTAATAAGTATAAATCCTGGCGGCTGCCAACGTACAAACTCGTTCGGATAGCAGAGATCGCGTATAGCCTTGCTGGTTGAGTTGGCATTTTGTCTTTCGGTATGAACCGTGTTTACCAACAAACGTCTCCTTTTAACGTCTCGCATAAAGGTCACACGCGCGTATGTTTAAAACACCGAGGTTACACGCGCGGATGCTTATGTCCTGCGACGAAACGAAAACGAAGCGTTGTTGACTGAATTGATTAAGTCGCGAAAATCAATGACATTCAACAATGTTTTTTTCTTTTTTCCCACCAGATCGTTAGTTCTATCCTCATTCGAAATCGCGCTATCGCGATAGAGGAAAAAAAATGAAAGTTGAAAAAAGAAAAACTGCACTGCGGAACGACGTGCGGAGAATAATTTATAAAAAAAAAATGCAGAATTATGTACGTCGCTATCAGTGAAGGAAGAGGAAAAAAAATGAATCTAATTAGAGCGCCGAGGGTCGAATTGAAAGCGTTACAACGAGAGAAAGAGGAGCGTGCGTTTCGTCGCTTCAAGGTGAAAGATTCTCCAGAACATCTATCGTATAATGGGGGTGTTTGAAGGCGAAAAAGAATATAAAGAAATTTATCGATCTCAATCGGCATTTAGCCTTTCAGAGTGCGCGTGAAATGGACGGAAAAAATTTGAGCTTGCTTGTTTTAATAACACTAGTGGCTGTAGAATTAATTGTTATAATATCAAACCATATTGATTTAATAGAAACTGAAATTGACATAAAAAATAGCACATGTTTTTTGTCAACACATATAGGGAGGAAATTATTTTATCATGAATGTACGAAAGACGGAGGCAGAGTTCATGACATTAGACATTTCTTTAATGCAAATTCAACGCATCTAACAGCGAGTTTTTTAGGAGTCCAACTGTCCGAGAAGGAATTTCAAAAAGTTTGTGAACAATGTTCAAACTGAAACATCCCTCCTGTCTACTGTGTGTGGGTTGGTTGTTTGGGGTTTAATGGCGCAAGAGCCATTTTTGGCTAAACTGCGCCAAACGTACGGTAGATAAACGAGATCACGGTGATAAAATATATGGTGTTATATTAAAAGAGGTAGATAAAATTCTAAAGTAAAATTGAAATTCATATTTGCATATGAAAAGATAAAATCATGTTACCAAAAATGGATAGATGAACGATGAAAAAAGATAAAATACAAGTTTTAAAATATATCAGATGTAAAATATGGTTTAAAATATCACGTGGTGCGCAAAGATTCGACAAATCGAGGGACAAATAAATGAAATGTTTAAAAATGAAAGACCTAAATTAATTAGTTAAAAGAAAACAATTCAGCGCAGGTCATTTGTTTTCAAAATATTCTTAAAAAAGTTAAACAGTGTACAAAACAGAAGCAAAAATGCTACCTGTTTTTGTACTTGTCTGCTTTTTCAGGTTTGGAAGAGGGTGGAGGACTGGTACCTGCAAGTGAGTCCTCGACATGTCATACTCCAAGGCATCCTCTTCTGAAAAAGAGGAGGAGCTCATCAGCATCAGATTCCCGAGATTGTAAAAGTGCTTTTTCCAACGGAGGGAGGACAGCCATTGGTAGAAGCTCTGTGTCTACAGAAGTAGGTTTAGGGGTTGCTAAAGGTTTCAATACAGACTGACGGGTAGATATGTTATCTTTTGCTGGAACAGGGTTTCTAACTTCACGGTGAGAGGTCGTGTAAAATTTTGAGATCTTTTCTGCTGTGGCGATGGTATTACTTGTTTTATTAGGCGAGTCCTTTAACTTTTTTCTGCTTTTAACCAATGTAAAATCGGTTAAGTCAGGCGAGGCCAAAGTTTCTGCAATGACCGGAGAAACAGATGGAGAGGATGGAATTGGCAAGTTCGTTATTGGAGGAGATGCTTTTGCAGTAGAATCAGATGGTTTCGAGCATGTAACAGCAGAGGCATCCGGATTTTTTTGGACGGATGGTTCAGAAAATGATTTTTTTGCCACAGAAACGTAACTATTTCCGAGTGTGGGTGTCTGCGAATTTACAAGTTTCCTTGCTTCTGGATAAGATATCTGCTTTTTTATTTTTGTGGATATAATTTCTTTCTCCCGTTTCCAGGCAATACAGTTTCGAGAAAAAGAAGTGTGCTCCCCCTTACAGTTAACACACTTCTCTGTGCGGGTGCAATCGGTACTTTCATGTCCCACTTCTGCACAACGGGCGCAGGTGAGTGTCCCGCGGCAAGAAGTTTTCGAATGTCCGAAACGTTGGCACTTGAAACAGCGGAGTGGGTTGGGTATATATGTCCTGACAGAAAGGCGCATATATCCGGCCTTAATATTTTCAGGTAATTTGGCGGAGTCAAAAGTGAGTATTAGGTGCTTAGTATTTAGGAGCTGGCCATCCCTCCGTATTGATATACGCCGTACATGGCTCACCCCCTGACCTTGCAATTCTTTAAGGATTTCTTCGGTAGGAACATTGAGCAATTCTCCGCAGGTGATAACTCCCTTGGAGGAATTCAAAGATGCATGTGGGGAGACGGTTACTGGGATATTTGAAAATGTTTTCAGTTTGACTATTTGTTGCGACTGTTTCCGAGAGTGGACTTCGACTAGCAAGTCGCCAGATCGAAGCTTTTTAGTGGATTTCACCTCACCGACAGTTGCGATAATGGCTTTTTCAACTAAAAACGGTGATACAGTATGAAAATTCTCATTAGAAGTAGAGCTTCGTTTTATCAGAAAAAAAGTTGGAAAGTTTGGTAAAGTTGAAGAAGGATGATGCAATTTGTTGTCCACTGAAGGGACCAGGTTTTTTTTTTTTTCCCAAATTACCATGGCGTATATTCAGGCCCGACGGCACCGCCCACCATGGAGCCCAACAAGGGAAGGCAGCCACCGGCTCTGGAGATTTCCAGCCTCGGCGCTTACCTTGGTGCTAGCCGGAACCTATATGCTCAGAGTCACCCCCGGGGACAGTGACCACCCTTAACGCCAAGCCCAAGGAGTGACCCCTTCGCTTGATCCCCTTGAGCAGACCAGCCAAATGGCTGGAATACCGGCCGATTGATACACCGGGGACCGAAATGTACCTCCCGTCTAATGGGTCGCCACGCACGGCCAACACGTGGGGGTAATTTGCTGTCCATGGGAAGCAGGAAGCAAACAGAGCGGCAACAGCTTCTCATGGAGAGCTCCCTCGCCTACCCTCGAGGGAAGGAAGAAAAAGGCAGAAACTCAAAAAAGGCATAAACTCGAAAGGAGAGCAGACACTAGGGTACCTCGGGGTCGTGAATCCCGTCACACCTAAAGAAGATGTGCCCCTGAGGGACTACTGTGTGTGGGAGCATCGCAGTCAGGGAAAACCTCGCTTGTGCGACGAATGATTGCACGGAAAGTTTACGATTACGAATTCAAAAACATTATATGGTGCTATAAAGTGTTTCAGCAATGGTTTTTGGAAGAAAAAGGAATTAAATTTGTTCAAGGACTACCCGAAAAGTTCGAAAGCGGAAGCCTAGTTATAATTGATGATTTAATGAATGACTTAAAAGAAAAAATTGCCGAATTATTCACTATTACAGCGCATCATTCTAGAGTCAGCGTGATCTTGATTTTGCAAAATCTATTCCCCCGAAATAAAGTGATGCGAGACATAAGTCTGAATGCGCAGTATGTAATATTGTTTAAAAACAACCGCGATGTGGGACAAATTCAGTGTTTCGCAAGGCAGCTATACGGAAACAAAGCAGCATCGTTTATGGATGCTTACAAAAAGAGCACGCAAGGGAATTTTTTAACTATTTGCTGGTAGATCTGCATCCGAGAACGGACGAAAAATTTAGGCTCAGAGAGAGCGTGTTCCCTGATGCCAATGGATTTTATTGGATTTATGTACCGATAAAATGAAGAATATAAAGAAGCATTATCACTTATTGAAACTACTGCTCAGCGCATCTCCAACACAAAAAAGAGCAATTATACGAACTGCCGACAAAAGTCAGTTGCATTGCTTATGCGAAATTTGTTTAAACGTTCTAGGCGGTAATTTATCGGTGAATGTTAAGAAATTACGTAAATATAAAACAGCCATAAGAAAAATTGTTAATAAAAAATTATCGCTAGAAAAAAAAGATTGATTGATTGATTGATCGATTGGGGTTTTATGGCACAAGGGCCAAGAAAAAAAAGAAAAGAATTCATTAACCAAACGGGAGGTTTTCTCCCCATCATTCTCCCTGCGGTTCTATCCGCCTTAGCAGGCTTTGCTGGGAAAGCAATAGGAAGCCGAATCTAACACCTATCGCAATGGCTCGAAGAATGGCTCTCGTTCCTGAAGACGTAGCGACATCGTACTTTCCCAACACGCCAGATACAGGAGGGCGTGATATTGAAAATCAAATATTAAACCTCTTGCATACATCAAACTATTCAGACGATGCAAAAGCAAAACTATTAAGCCAACTGATTTTAAAATATCAGCGCGTTATAAATGAGCCCCAGCCGCCATTACGCGTTACTATTGAAGAATCGAAGGAACAAGCGCAAGAATTGCCGAAAAACAATACAACGGAAGATCCTATATTACGCAATATCATTATTTCTGTTCCTGCAAACTTTCAAAAATTTATTCCGCCTATTGCGGAAAAATTGAACACGCGTAGCTATTCTTGGAATGAATACGGTGAATTGACGAAAG
Organism: Araneus ventricosus; assembly: GCA_013235015.1. Taxonomy (NCBI): domain Eukaryota; kingdom Metazoa; phylum Arthropoda; class Arachnida; order Araneae; family Araneidae; genus Araneus; species Araneus ventricosus. The sequence continues at coordinate 2,871 of BGPR01017975.1, read as the reverse complement.
ATAATGAAATTGTCAGAAACACGAACGTCATTGACTTATTTTCATATTTGATGAGGAACGTCAAAAAAGGGCACGAACCCTCCGGTTTTTCAACGTTTTGGAAGGGTATCAAGGAAATAAAAATCCCAACTCGGTGGATTGGGAATCACAAGTTGGTGCAAAATCTTGAGGATGACATGAGCTTATACGAGGTCCAAAACGAATATACTCCCGAATCTCCAGAAAAAGCTGCCACTCCTAAAGGAAAGAAGAGAAAACAGAACTCAAAAAGAAAATGAAAAGAATTTTAGAAGCAGCATATTATGATTTTGCAAACCCTGCATCGTTTGGCGGAGTAAAGAAACTATCAACAATCACCAAAGTACCGTATCACAAAACAAAACAGTGGCTAAGTAGTCAAGACACTTATTCTCTTCATAAACCAGTTCGTTATAAATTTTCTCGAAGAGCGACGCTTTCATATGGTATAAATGACTTATGGCAATGCGATCTGGTGGATTTACAACAGCTAACAGAGCATAATAATGGGTTTAGGTTCTTACTCACCATAATTGATGTATTTTCGAAATATGCCTATGTTATACCGCTTAAAAGTAAAACGTCTGTGGCCGTAAAAAAAGCATTTGAAAATTTGTTGCAGCAAGTTAAGCCTAGAAACATTCAAAGCGATAAGGGCAATGAATTTTACAATATTCAACTGCAATCTTTATTTAAGAGGCATAACATCAACCACTATTCAGCAGAAGGTGATCATAAAGCTAGTGTTGTTGAGAGGTTCAACAGAACATTAAAAAACAAAATGTTTAGGGTTTTCACATATAGGAAATCTTATAAGTACGATGATGTTCTACAGTCGCTGGTGAAGTCGTATAATGATAGTAAACATCGCAGTATAGGCATGGCGCCATCAAAAGTCACTCCCGATTTAGAACCGCAAATCTTCAAAAAACTCTATGGTTACACAATAAAGAACTCGAAAGTGTCTCTAAATAAGGGAGATGTCGTAAGAATATCGAAAGCAAACAAATCCTTTCAACGAGGATATTTACCCGGATGGAGTGATGAGGTATTTACGGTGTCTAAAGCATATTCCTCTCATCCAACTACATTCGAGCTTCAAGACTTGAAATCAGAAGCTATAAAAGGACGATTCTATGCAGAGGAACTTCAGAAAATTTCTAAGCGCTCCGATGATTATTGGCTTATAGAAAAGGTTCTCAAAACAAAGGGCAGAGGTCGGAAAAAAGAGTATTATGTGAAGTGGAAAGGCTTTGATAATAGGTTCAATTCGTGGGTTAAAGCAGCATGGATGAAGTAAACGATTTTTACGTGACGTTACCCAGCAACTCTAGCTTGGGCTACTTCCCGAAAAATACGCAAGCATCATTTAGAACTAAACTATCTCGTCCAATAATGCTTACCGGTGCATGGGAAGTTGGTTTATCAGAAATTTTCGTTCCGCGAACATGGTTCAACATCGGAAATCGCAATAATAAATATTCCATAACATATGAAGAAACAAAAATTGTAGAAAAGGATTATGTTGAATACGATATCAGGGTGAAAATTGATGAAGAAACGACAGATGAGGATGTAATAGATAATATTAACCAAAGTATTGAAGAAAAATGCGGACATTTCGTCTTGTTTGCATTGGATCATAGGAATATTAATGTACATACTGCTCCGAATTATGAACTGCACTTGACAGCGGCTGATGCACCTCGGTTGTTAACCATGCTAAACTTGCCTAGAGAAGATAGAATTATAAAAACTTCCGAGAGTTTTGTATTCAGAAAACCGTCGAAGACAAACAAAGACAATGTTCTGAAAATTATTGCCAGAAATCTCAAGAGGCATTTTATAATTCGCACCACCAGGTTTAATCATAAGTATACCGACATGGACAACTTGCATCACGAACTCTTTCAGCATATAAATTTTAATCTTATGCAGACGGGGATCGGAGGTGCAGCAGATTTTATATTCGACTTCAAAGAAGATAAAGTAGAAATAACGGTTCAAAAGAATGTTGAACTCGAATTCAGGTTATTATATGCCCCTATTTTTATGAGAATGTTGAGTATGACAAAAGACGTTGTGTTAACCGGTAAAACTCTACATGTTTTGCAAAAAGTTGATAGACTCCCATTGAACGAATATTTTCGTGTAAGCATTACAGATAAACCAACGATTCCGGAGAAAGTGAAAAAAACAGAGCATTTGGAACTGGAAGTTGGATTTTATAAACATTCAGAACAGTTGTTCAGCTCTTTTAAACATCTTGCCTTTAATCATTTAGCGAATAATAAAGTAAAAATTCATATACCTGATACATCTACCGTAAATTTACAAGACGGATTGAGAGATCTTTTAGGATTCAAAAAATCGACATTATACGGTGGCACTCATATATCTGATTATCAACTGGAATTAGACGGAGGAATCACTGAAATTTATGTTTATAGTGATATTATAGAATCTCATTTTGTGGGGGATACCATTGCTCCTTTACTCCGTATTATTCCTGTTATGTCAACCAAAGAAGACCAAATAGTTATAAATTATCAAAGACCTCTTTATTTTCCCCTGCGCAAAAATTATATTGATTGTATAGAAATCGAATTGAAAAGTAGTTCTGGAGATGGTATTATTTTTACGAGCGGGAAATCACTCTTAGTTGTTTCTTTTCGTCGTAGAACAGTATAAAACTATGGCTTATAATGTGCGAATTCATTTCGATCCTGACTGTGAAAGAGAATGCATTTGGATCAAAAAGCTTGCGAGAATTATTACTGCTCGCAGGTGCAGGCTGGCGGCGGGTCGTATTTTCAAGGAGTTAGCCACCAAAGAGGATATGGAATGTTTTCG
>BGPR01017974.1:9967-31571 GCA_013235015.1 Araneus ventricosus | reverse complement strand
CCCTATATCTCTAAAATAAGACATTAGTTATGTTTTTAACATATGTAGTTACCGAGATATAGAGCATCTCCCATACAACGTTCTCTGTGGCGTTTTGGCGTATGAATCAAATTCCTTCCCGAGACCCCAACGGGAGGAACGTAGTCCTACGTTAAAAAATTGCATTGAAATTCATAAAGAATGATATATCGTGCATTGTATTACATATTTATAAGTATCGCCTGCATGCGCGAGACTGCTGGAAGGTTAACGTTTAAGCTAGTCATTCACGATCACTCCACTCATTGCAAATGGCATGGTGGCTCTCCACGCAATTCTATTTTTCAGCCCATCCATTTAAGTGGGACATTCACGGTAGCTCCACGCAAAACCGTCGGCAACGGGTCACTTCGATCTCTTACTATACCTACTTCTCCCCCCGCCTTCAAAACGAGAGACCCCGCCTGTGCTCTGATTTCCTCTAACGAGAGAGACTCCTTCTCCCACGTATTTACAAGGTCACATTTAAAGCTGGGCATTCGAGAGTAGTCCATTTGTACCAACAACTGGTTTGTATTCCACTCACTCCAGTCGATGGATTTAGGCAAGTCATTCACCGAGGCTCCATAGTTTGTTTTTTAGAAGACTTGTTTGAGAAGGTTCAAAGTCCCTAGACTGACTCCTACGCACTTCCCCTCCCCAACGCTCTCCACACACACACACAACGGGTGATATATCACCGTGTCGAAGAATCAAATTTCATTTTTATGGCCTTCCTTTCCAATGGATATCAAATTCGTTTGAATTCCAACAGCGCTGTCTATCTGCGCCAATTTTCATCGGGATTTCACATTGACGAAAGGTTTTGAATCCCGTGTTCCAAAAATCGTGGAGTGGAACCGCGGTGAATGTCCCGCTTTATATACACTGAAGGGTCAAGACATTATGACCTTCCCCACATTTTGTAATGAACTCGCCTGGATGACGTGTAGGGCACGTGTTGTGTAATATTTTGCTTGAATTAGAACACAGTGAATTACATAGTGAACTTCAGAAGTTTCTGGAATAGAAATTTCCAGAATGGTTGCGAATAATCTTGTAGAGGCGGCGCCAGCCGTGAACCCTAGAGATATCGAGACGCCTCCCTCTAATCCTCGCGAGTAAAGCGACGTTCCCCTGAACCCTAGAAGGGTCGAGAACAATCCAGAGACACGACCCCTTTGCCGCATCTGTCGATTCAACAAGGAGAAGGACGGAGATTGGACCTGGACATATATAAAGGGGTGGAGATTAGAAAGGGCAGCTGAGAATGAAGTAACAAAAAAACGAGGTGGTGAGTTTTGGCAGAAACCTTTAAGTGGTGGATTTCTCCGAATGATTTCATTATCCAAGTGACGGTGGATGCCTGGTAAATTAAACAGATTTTATTGAGACCACATGTGGTGAGTGAAGCAAGCAATTAAGCGATTTGATTTTACTAGTACCTTGGATCGGAAATTACAAAGGAATATATTTTAAGGAATATTGGACTGGAAATCGAGTGACGTCGCCTGGTGAGTTTGAAATACGTTTCATGATATCGAATCTCTAGAGACAATTACAGACTGTTTTAATTATTTTAGATGATTCTACTCTTCCTGGGCTTATTATAAATTTAGCATTAAATAAAATTAAATATTTATACTGTAAATAAAGTTTAAGGTTATATATTTCAAATTAATATTGTCTTTCTTTGTGTTGCATGCCGAGTGTTAAATTGATTACATTAATAAAAATAATTATTAGAGAAAGGTCGAACCTGGGATTGCTAATTAGGTTAATTGCATTTAATAAACCTTATTTGAATTAAACCTAAATTTAATCATAACACACGTGATCAGGTGGGAATAGTAATTACTGGCTTGTGGCGGTTGGAATTCCGTTTGCATTGAAATCGGAGCAAAAACGCTGGAGTTTAAACTATCGCTTCAGAGGGGCCCTTAAAGAGGCTAGCGAAAAGAACAATGCCTTGCGTAGATTGGAGCCTCGCTTCGAGGGTAGCATCAATTAAAATCTGCTGACTGGGGAAAATCGAAGAGCTATTGAAAAGCAGCTGTAGAGAGGGGAAGAAGATCGCTCCCCTAACTTCGTTCAGAGTTAAGCCGGCCATTCACTTGAAGGATAGCCATGCCATTTGTACTAAGACCGGTTTTTCCCCCACTCATTTTAATCGAAAAATACAGGCACGCCATTCACTTGTATTTAAAAGGACGCTAACTCTGAACGAAGGTGGGGGGAGCGATAATCTTTCCCTCTTTACAGCTGCTTGTCAATCGCTGTTCTATTTTCCCCAGTCAGCAGATTTTAATTGATGCTACCCTCGAAGCGAGGCTTCAATCTATGCGAGGCATTGTACTTTTCGCTAGCCTCTTTCAGGGTGCTTCTGATTTTTCGTTCCGATTTCAGTCCAGACGGAATTCCAACCATGGCAAACCGTTTGTCTCATTTCCATAGATTTTTATCGTTTTTTCCTTTTCGCGTTCCAAACATATTGTTACAAAAGTCTTTCTGTGGGTATATGGTGTAAACAATCCAACACGCAAGATAATGGAGAATGAAGGTTTATTCAAAAATATGCAGGAAAACACGTAGCATAGCTACAGAAAACAATAGCTCTTGCACAGATTAGGAACTTAAAGAGACAACAATCCACAAGTAATACAGTTCAGAACTTTGAGATTTAGCAACGCAAATAACTAATAACGACAATAACAGCACTTTCAATAGCGCTCAGCTCACCAGCTTCCTAGCTCGCACTGCAGACGAAACTCTAAAGCCGTTCCCAATGGATCAACACTACTCCTTCTGATCCAAACGCGGTCCTTATATACTCTCTCCGACAGGCCGCAACGTCACATGGAGTTTTCTCGTATATTCAAGCGTATTCCCTTTCCTAATAGAGATATCGAGAAAAGGGTCGCATTTTCTGGAATCATCTATTTGTCGCCAAGGTCAGGGGTTCCGGAAAAGCCGATGCCCGTCACTCCATACTTACCCCTGTAAAACTCCCTCCCCAACTATGAGACTAACGAGGCAGGAAAGCGATATTACATCCTTGCAACAATATACAGTTTGTCTGCGAAGTGAATGGCCGGCTTTAAGAATTTATGATTCGGCAGTCCAAATGGCGTGCTTGGATTTCAATACAAGTTGGAAAAGTTGACATTTTAACTAGTTTTAACATTTTTATTTTAAATTGGTATATAAAATAGAAATTGAATTTAAATGTTAATAAATTGAGGTTCAGTTTCGTAAATAGACTGTTTAGATCACTTAGATACTCAAAATATTGAATTTAGTCCAAGATTTTATCCGTAATCATGCGCACAAGGGGATTTTTTTCTCCAAAAATTATACCCATATTTATTACTCTCTTAAATAAATACAAACCAATATGCAGGTTTGAAAATGTGTGTACTATAAGAGAAATGACAGATATTTTTCTAGAGAAAAAAGTGAGTTTGTGAATTGCATTGTTTCCGAGATATAATGTATCGAATTTGACAGTTTTCCACCCTTTTTCCGAGGTTTAAGAGTTGTATGTCACCTTAACTTTATAAAAGAACGATATAAGTATGTAATACGATGCACGATATAAATATCTCCTGTGTACGCCCTCCCGTTGGAAGGTTAGTTCGCTGGTGAGGAAGTAACGAATCTAGCAATGTCAAAATCATTTACCAAGAATCATTCAAAGAGAACAAGAAAGTACTTGTAGGCTTTCTTCTATCAGATATGGATAGTGTAACCAATTTATATTAATGAACAATGACGTAGTTCACAATATTGCGTAGAATAATTATTTCTCGATTACAAGAGAGTTAATGTTCGTAGAACTGACCCTCTAAGCGTTTTATTCTTAATATTTCAGATACTTGATTAAACTAGATAAAAATCCAATTATTCACTTTAAACGCAAATTCTTGAGACTTTAAAGCTAGTAGATCAAAATAGCTAACCGCTCAGAGGGTTAATCTGCTCCTTAATATACACCTTAGTTGGTTAGTTGAAGACAGTTTATACTGGCTTATGCTACACGAAAGAACGGGCTTTGCCAGTGATCCTTTAAATAAAATTTCTCAACTCAATAGAACAAGAGTATGACGAAACAAATAGTCTACGTTACAAGCTGCTTAAAAAACAAATAAAATTACCATCAGGAGATGGACTAGAAAAACTGCCGATCCAATTCGGTCAAGAGAAAAAAAAAAATGGCACCCTCCTAGAAAGACCTTCATATTCTTTTCTTAATATACACCAAAAACAACCGAAAATTTATTTAAAGAAAAGCACACTGCAGAGGCAACTCCATTTACAGAGTGCAATATATATATATATATATACAAAGAACCCTAGAAACAAAGAGTGAATCATAAAGGCACTAAAAATACAAAAGTTCAAAGTACAAAGCCATAATATAATAATAAAAATGTAAACGCATAAATGATTTAAAACGAAGACACATAATGACAAAAGCATTAAAACACGCACCAAAAATTGAATAGTTTAATACGCTTTTTTATTGCAAAATAGATTTCTTATACGCAAACATTGTCCTTAGCTTCTCATGAAGGGTTCCCATTGGTTTCAAGTTTCGTTCAAAGTTTGAATGTTTCATAGATATCGACGGATAGAAAAATAAATTGCAGAATTATTTTTTAATTAAACAACAACAAAAAAAAACCCCGAGCAAAACGGGTTAATTTCAACAAAACCTGTTACAAAGATAACAGATTAAATCGTCGTTTAATAAGCAATAGTGCACACCTCAATTTTTTGAAATTTTAAAGAGGAAGAAAATACTCAATTTTTCGCAACTAATAATTCTGAATTTTTTTAATGTCTGACATAAACGAGACCGTACATTACTACTAGATGAGAAAAAAATTCAGATATATCCGTTATTGATCGCGAAACTTTGAGTATTTTCTTCCTTTCTGAAATTCCAAAAATTGCGATAGGTGGTGTTGCTTGCTCAGCGACGAAATTACATAAGTTCAGCTATGCGAGTCAGGGTTGCCATATTGGCCTTTTTAAGGTCAAATTCTGGAAATTTGGCCTTTTTAAAAGCCCTTGGCCTTAGAAATTTTCATTTGACCTTAAATTCATTTTTGGCCTTTATTTTTCCTTATGACTTTGAGAACGATTCTTAATATATAATTTTACTATTTTTCTAATACACTTTTGATATGACACTTTTCAAATGGACCACAGTGAGCTATCAAACGAAGTAGTTCCAGGATACGAAATGTTTTTGTCCCCTTTCTTTAAACTTTATTAGCCAGAATGCTTCTAGCGGAGGCTATGTTTGTCTCTGCACGACATATAGGAACCACTTTCTCTGTTTTTATACGTTTCTGTTCATGGTCGAATTCTTTTAAAAAAAGTTCGACACAAAGCGGAAAATATTATTATTATTTGAGAGAGAGGGGAATGGGAAAGAGGACATCAAATTAAGATATTTTAAAAGAAAAAGTATTTATGTCTATAATTTCGGTATTGTTTGAAATACCTATTTCCAGCAATTTAACGAACGTTTTCATCTCAAATCTAATGAATAGAAAAAAGTTTTTAAAAACAATTTTTTTGAAAACTTGTTAAATTGCTGGAGAATATTGTACTTGGGCGTCAGCTATTTAAATAACATCGAAACTAAGAGAAGTGCATATTAGATATTTTTATCACGTTTTGGAAAATCAGACATCTACTATGAGTTTGAAATCAGTTCTTTTTATATTAATGAATTTTTCTTACTATTATCCATTTACTATAAGTATAAAAGTACTTTTCAGTTATTATAATCACATTGAAAAATAATATGGAACTTTTTTGTTAACAGGAGTTGATAAATTTCGCTCGCGCATTTCATTCTAGACCAGCAAAAACGGAATTTATTTTTCTTTTTTACTTGCAAACTCACACATGCAGATGTTTAAAAAGATTTTTCACTTAAATTTTAGTTTAATAGAACATTATTATACATATGTCAATCTAGTGGGATTCCTTTTCATGAAGGAGAGTCATTTTTTTATAACAAATAAGTGGGAAATGTGCGCTTTAATGAAACTTTCAAATTTTGCCTTTTTTGGCCTTATTTTAAAGACGGTTTGGCCTTATTTTGATCTGGCAACCCTGTGCGAGATTACAAGTTGCAGTTTGAGATCTCCGTGAGTGCCTAGAAAATTCCCCTCTCCTTTTAGACGATTTCGATACTTTTTGCATACTTCATATACAAGAAAGTAAAAAAAAAAAAATTCTTAGCGATTAAAACGCCTTATAGTTTACAGATGGATTAAATATTATATAGAGAGATTCAACAGTGAAATAAAAAAAAAATTGTAGAAAAAAAAATTGTGAAAGAAAATTCTATTAATGTTTTTGCTCCATCGAGACTAACCGTAAAAGGTGATTGTGGTCGTAATTTTTTATCACCCGTTTAACAGTTTTAATATCATGTCCTTTCGCAAAAGGTGTCTATAGAATTCGTACTGGAGTAATAACGCAGCAGATGAGCAAACAAGAAGCTAATACCAGAAGCACGAGTTCTTCAGAAACATCTAGAAAACTCTTGTTAAGAGAGGTTGGCGCTCGTTTTTGGATTCCTGTTTTAACTGGATCTCGGCAGTCGTGTTCTGTCTTGAACTCGCGCGTTGTTCACGGTATGGCGCGTTGTACGTTTTTCCCCCAGCGTTTAATGAATAGAAGTGGATTGGCTGGGGGGGGGGGGTTTATAGGGTGACAACCTCCCAGAATAGAGCAAAGACCAATTTTTTTCAAACATGCAGCAATTTGTTGCTGTAATCTACTCAAAAAAAAAAAAAAAAGGTTAAAAACAAAAACGTGGCAATATTGTTTTCTGGCTTCGCAGGCTCAAAACTTTTGCCGCTTTTGTTGTTATTCCACTGGTACTTGTAGCATTAACGCAGTCGAAAACATTTTTTTGGGCTAGTTTGTGTTTTTGTTAAATTATCAAAAGTATTGTAGTGTCTGTCCTTCTTGATTTTTATTGTTAGGTAAGCAAAGTTAAAGTGATTTGACTTGTATAAACCATGAGGTCATGATGATACAAAATTTTTATGACCTTAGCCCCCTCCAGACCAAAATCCTATATTCGCCACTGGTGAATATTATCGATTATACAGGGCGAGAACAAAGTCTTGCCCTGATTATAAAAATTCATTGTGCCAAGACTATTGTAATTAGACATATGTGTATTTGGATACATTATAAGTACTGTCAAAAATTTTTAATAAGACCACGTACTGCAGTGGATTTCAACGTGTGCCCCTTTGGTAGCTCCGTTGTCGGATTTTGTCGAAAATTTGATCGAGATTTGGGAAAATCTCGATATCTTTCTATACTTCGCTTATGAGAAAGAAACAAAATTCTCGATTGGATAACTGTCATGATTCAATAAAAACCGGATCAAAACCTACGGTGTCCTTTAATTAATACTGCATTATTATGAAAATGAAATAGAAAGTAAAATATAATTCATTATTTAATACTTTGTATCCAATGTGTTTATCAAGAGAAGTTGCAAAAAGTATCGTAATCAGCTGTTGCAAGTTTGGAATGTCCTTCGCCAACATGAATTTTCAATGATGGACAGGTACAGATGTGATTGAACTTGTGTGAACAGATGAGAGAATGTGATAGCACCGTGCTTTGCTTACATGTGTATTTCTCTAGGCCATCTGTTCCAATAATGACGCTCATGGACTTAACTCTTAAAAGCTCGATTTTTAAAAAAATGATTTTAAAATGTTTTTTTACTTTCATTTCTGGAATAAAACATTGTAAAAATACCTTTAAAAATCCTAATTTTTTAAAGTATGGTTTATGGCTAAAAAACACTTTGTTACCAATTGACAACACTGGGTTTTATTTCAGAAATTTCCCTGATAAAATTCTATAATGTCAAACACAGATAAATTTTAATAAATAACAATAATACGGATAAGGGGAATTTCGTTTAACATTGTAGAATGATATATCGTGTTCTCAAGCGCACAATCAAAGCTAAAAAAGATGCAACCCCAAGTGAGAAGCATCAATTTATTTTTATTTTTTATCAGCACTCAGGCTGCCATCTCTATGTTGTAAATTGATTTAATAAAAATTTCAGCATGCATCCTTGTAAGGATCCGTTTTAAGACAATCCACCGAAAACAGCGATGTCCAGCCAAATATGACACCGTGGGGTGTAGTCAACAGAGGACCCCATCAGTCCGGGGGCAGAAGCGGGGGAGCGGAGATCGCAGGAGGACGCTGGGAAGGGAACTCTTGTTTCGTTTTTGTTGTCATGACACTAATATGATACTTTTTGCCATCCAGGCTGTATTCAACAATTTATTAATTCAAAATTACTGTAAATACTGTAAAATATTTTGTAAATTAAATATTTAGTCTAGAACTGGCGGCTTATGAATTATTTATGCTTAACAGGCATTCGGCCTCACTTGATTACACTGATTCCTCGAGATCAAACAACGATCTGCCAAGGCCGTTACAATAACGCGGGAAACAAGAGGAGCGGGCCACTCTATTTGTACTATCCTATTGGCAACAGCAGGCATTAGAGCTTCAGTCTTATTCTCAAGATTTTAGAAGACAAAACTGGGTATGCTGCTTAAAGGCAACACTGCCATTTAAGGGTTAAACCTCAGAAGATCCTGACTTTCACTGTTACGGTTAGCTAGCTGAGTAAAAAAAAAAAAAATGTTAGAAAACACTGACACATTTTTGATCCCACCTGACATTGTCTCATCTCGTTCAATGGTACAAGGATTACGGGGATGGTTACTGTATTCTACACACTCGCCTGATAATTTTTAAAGAGCACAATGTACCGGGTGGCCCAGCGGGTAATGTTTGAAAACCAATCTAATAGATGGCGCTAGCTGCGACCAAGTGAGACCGAACTTGGTGCGCATGATCATTAGAGCGGGCAATTGTATAGGTGTGTGTTTTGTTAGCGATCGGTGAATTTAAGTGTGTTGTTCAGTTGTGATTGACGCAAGCGAAAATGAATAAATATTCAACAAATAGCCTCCATTTTCCCCGGATTTAAACCCATGTGATTTTTTTCTTGTCTGGTTATTTGAAAAGCAAATTGTGGCTGACAAGTTCTAAGACTCTTCTTGAATTGAAGACTGCCGTTGCAGATGTTGTCGACACGATTGAAACCGACATCTGCTCACGCATAAGGATTCTAGAACCACCTGTCTGCTGTCCTTGTTAAAGAAGGCGGTCACTTCGGACATTTTTATCATTAATTGCCCTCCGTGAAAATTCAATATTCATCATTAAAATCTTTTCATCATTCTTATTTGTTTTTAGTTTTCGATTCGTTTCAAACATTACCCGCTGGGCCAACCTGTATCTCTGAGTCCTAGTGGGTTAAGGAACGTTAATCGGAGGATGAAGGTTAGGGATTCCATCCTCTGACTGTGCTATTAACCAGCGTTTTTCAAAAACTAGTAAACCGACGTGCACTTTAGAAACGAGTTGACGTTAAAATGTTGACTTAACTGCTAGTGATTTTCATTGTTGAGTTACATACCTGCTATACAAATTTTAAGAAAACTAAAAATTTTAAAAAGTTATAAAAATAATTTAAAGCATAAGATTTATTTGAAATCGGATTATTTCAAATAATAAAATGATTGTAGTAAAATGACTTTTAAAGAGAATTTTGATTAATTAATTGATTTTAAACTTTCTCTCAGTCTATTCGCAATTTTTAGTTCAGTCTTCATATTCTTATTGGAACTTTATTTTTCGTAAAATGGTTGAAAGCTGAGTAATTTTTTTTTGACGAATTGAGGAAGTTAGGAGAGAATGCCTCTAGTAGCCGTGCTATTAGTGGTGCGTTTCTGTTTTTTTTTCGTTTCGGTACAGTATCTCTTATCTCCCAATTATCTCAGAATCTGTACTTTGAATGTGTTAGTTATGCTACTAAAGTCGCACTTCTTCGGCTCTCATAGCCATAGTTTAGTAGAATCTCGATTATCCGAATTGATTGGGAGCGTAAGCAACCCTTATAAACGAAACTCCGTTAATAGGGACTAAATTTTAAATCGTGACTCTTTATTTCAAGAAGGTTTCCCAAACTTGTTTATTTGAAATTATAAAAAATAAGTCCGAATCACTACCACATATTAACAAAATTCTTTTTATAGTTATCAAGCTTCTTCACGCTGTTTCGTTTTGAAACATTAATTAGTTTTGATGAGAAGACTCAAAAATGTTACTGATTTTCGCTGCTTCCTCTGAATTTTCCCAATGATTCTTTAAGCGCTTAAGGCTTTATCCCGAGTTAACTCGTCCTAAATACCGTAGGTTACAAAATAACTCGGTCCTCAAGCGGTTAAGAGTGTTCTGAAAAGAATATTTTTGCTCGTTCAATAACACGAAAAATCTGACTCATAGCGTTATTTTTTCACAAAAAAATACATAGAATTTGTTCACATTACTATTGAAGTGATTAAAAATTGAGCCGTGATTTTTACTCTATTTTTCACAAAAACAAAACTACTTGAGTTATAAAAGATCACCTCCCCATAACGACCTTTTATAAGCTTTTGCGTCGTGAAAATCTGCGAAAATCGGTTTTAATGCCAAATTTGACACTCTGTTATAAAACAATAGTGAGCAAACTATTTTCATTTCTGACTTCTTCACCTTGTATAAAAAAATTTTCACGACCCCTCTGGGGGCCGCGACCACGTTCTTTGAAGAAAAACCTTGAATTTTTTATTGTTAAATAAATTCCTTTGAATTTAGCGACTAACAAAAATTTTCTCGCGACCCCCAGAGGGGTTGCGACCCAAGGTTTGCGCACCTCTGTTCTAAAACATTCGCCAAGTCTATTAAAAAATGGAAAACACTATTCGATTATTTGGTACTGGATCGGTTAACATAGATATCGGTTGGCCCGGACAATTGAAGCTTACTGTATGTTTTTAAAGTTAAAAAAAAAACCTTCTCCGATGCTCGTCATACATGTCACACGAAACACGGGCGTTATTAAATTTCCCGTCAGAAACATGAGATAATATAATCACAAAACAAAATTACTAAGGGTTCGAAAATTAAAAAGGAGACAGTACATTCATGATCCACAGTCGCAAAGGGTTCGAAATATAAAATAGGCGATAGAACAATCAGAACCCGCAATTGCAATGATTTTGAAAGTATAATAAGAAATAAATCAATCACAATTTACAAACTCAAAAGTTTCGAAAATAAAATGGAAAATAGTACAATCTTAACGCACATTATCTAAGGGTTTGAAAATAAAATAGCAGAAAGTGAAAGCAGATTCCACAAACGCAAAGGGTTTGAAACTACTTCCTGCTGAAAGTGAAATTTAGATTAAACATTCATCATTTAATCTATGTACAGTAATAGTATGAATGCTGCGCTTTATTAACTACATTAAAAGCTATATTGCTTTGGAGACTTGGCAACGTTTCAATATGACTGTGTGCCGACTTAAAGATTTCAACCAAAATGAATTCTTTGGTGAGTTTTCTATTCAAAGAATTTTTAACCCTTCGCTGTCGATGCCGCCATAGTGGCGGCATTCGAAAGTCGTTGTAGAATCGAAAATTACAGAAATTAAAAAAATTTATGCTTTAATGTATTATAAGTGCCATTAAACACAGCAAATTCTGCGTATTTTAATATCCATATACAGTCGGTCCTCTATTTAACGAAGTCGCTAAATCCCAGAAAAAAATTCGTTATATGGAAAATTCGTTAAATAGAGATTCACCTATTAAAATACTTTAAACTACACAAAACAGATTTTAAATTCATAAACACTAAACATTATTAAAAAAGTAATTAAATAATAATCACACCTTTATTTTGTAAATTAATATCTATTTGTTTTATATATCTTACCCGTCAAAAAGGAATCTGCAAGGAAAACAAGAATAAAACAAAACATTGTCCGGGAATTCACCGTATTTTCAATTTAAAAAAATAATTTTATATTAAAATTAATGAATTTTAGCATTTCATCATACGAGGGTTTGTTAATTTCTGCATCATGATCATTTCCATCTTTATCATCTTCGTCTTTATTGCAATTCATTGCTGTATTGTTTTATTTTTCTCACTGTCTACTTCAAAACTGCCTCATCCACATCTTTATAGACACAGGCTTTTAAACGTTTTGAACAAGAATTCGATGGATCATAATTTTGTATCTTATCACAATTTTTTATTGTGGTTGATAAGCTGTTTGGAGGAATACCAAATTTTAAATCAATATCCTTTTTCTTCACGCCTTTATCCACCTCATGATGAATTAATTATTTTTCTTTGATGCTCAAGCACTTTCGCTTTACATTTTCCAGCTTCAAGGTCATTGATCACCTTAAAATGTGTTAAAAGAAAGAATAAGTTGAAATGCTTTGAGAAATAGGGTGAAAAAAAATATTAGATCACAAGAAAAAGTTCGTTAAATAGAGAATGCACTTCGCTATTTGGAGGTTATTTTACGAAGAAATTCGCAAAATGTTCGTGGTTACAATTAAAAGTTCGCAAAATAGAGAAATTCGTAGAATAGAGGTTCGTTAAATAGAGGCCCGACTATATTGACTTCAAATTCCGTACGGAAAATTAACAGCGTAACGTTTTCTCCGACTTGCTGACACTCCCATCAACGAAATCTGCCGACCGCAAAGGGTTAACCCTCCAGCGGGCGCGCGTTTTCAAGAGATACTTGCATTGTGCATCGTATTACATATTTATGTCGTTCTTTAATAAATTTAAGTGCAATTTTTATTTATAAAATCTTTGTTTACTATTAAGCTAATAAATACTGATAACTTAAATAAAAGCTGGATTTATTTTTGTAAAACAACACGATATATTTATGTAATACGATGCACGATATGCCGTAGAATTTGTGCAGGCGCCCCCGCTGGAAGGTTAATGTGTAAAGAACAAATGGAAATTAAAGACATTTAGATTCTCTATTCAACACGTGACTTGGACTGATCCAATTTGTTAGATTAATGTCCCAATTTGAAATTACCGCGAATGTTTTTGAGTTTGGTTCGGTTGAGTTTAATTAGATTAACTCTCCAGCAATCGCGCGTGTGTACGAAGTACTTATATCGTGCATCGTATCACATATTTATATCGTGTTGTTTTACATAAATAAATGCAACTTTTATTTATGTAATCTATATTTATTAGCTTCATACTAAACAAAGACTATATAAATAAAAATTGCACTTTAATTTATAAAATATCGATATAAGTATATCCTACATACGCGGAACTAGTACTGGAAGGTTAATGTACCGTTTTGAAGCTACGCTAGAGTTATTTGGGAGCGGATCTCGTAATTTTCAGATGACGAGGACGACATTTGAACCGACATCCCACTGTATACACTTCCATACTACATCAAGATAAGGGCATTTGATGCTGTAAGGTTGCTTTAACATGGTTGGCATCAGTGGCGGTTCGTCAGCTCAGAAACAAGCAGTGCCGCAAAAGTTGTATAGACCTAAGTTGTAGTTAATTTTGTGTTGATTATTTTGGTATATAATGATGATATACTAAAAATTGATAGTTTTTTAGTTATAAGCAAAAAAACTGGGGAAAAAATTTAATTTTTTTTTCATGTTTTTTGGCTATAACTAAAATTCCAACAAAAATTATTGGTGGCAAACCTCAGATTCATAATCAGCACCCCAAAATACAAAGGAGCAAAAAATTACAAATCCTCCGGAATTGGATTTTAAAAAAACTAAACTACTAAGAAAAAGCGAAAAAAAGCCAAATGAGGAAGTCGCGCCAATCGTGAGCTGGGAAAAATGCAGCTCAAATGAATGTAGTTTTAAGCAGAGAAAGGGTTGCTATTCTCCCGCTTCGCTTTGATCATTGCGTTAATTTCGGATCCCGAAGAGGGGCGAAACTTTTTGCAACTCTGGTCTCTCTCTTAATTCTTGATTGATTTTCCGCCTTCCTATTACATTTTTTATTACTTTTTGGCCATTTTTGTTGATCACTGAATTCAAAAAGTGGAAAAGTAAGCCAATTAGAAAAAAAACAAAAATACAATATTTAAAATAATTTCAGGGGGACTGCAGCTCTGCAGCTCTTATGAACGAACCGCCAGTGGTCAGTAGTATCATTGTAAACTAGGCCCACACGTCTGGAGAATCGCCGATTAAACCTGATCTCGAAGTCGAAACCTTACCACCAAACCATAGCGGCTCTCGAGGGCTTCTGGGAATATTAATTTTCTACTAAAGTCTATCCCTAAAATTCTAGTGTCTCTTCATGATAGGCCACTAATCAAATCAATCAATCAGTCCATCCCTGGCTCGAAGAATTGACTGTTATGGTATCATTCCACACTCGCTTGAAAAGCTTTACAGTGGCCACTTTAAAGTTTTCTTTCTTTTTTACTTGAGTGGAAGTTAAGTTTTATATTTTGTTTGTCTTGTGTGTTGTTGTACGAGTTTTGTTATTTCATCATGTCCAGTGAATCTTCGGAATCGGACAATATTTCTTCAACGGAGGATATTGAATTAACGGTATCAATATTTTTTTATGGTTTTCTTTGGATATTTTTTGAAGTAATAGGAGTTGTTTGAATGGAAAATATATAACTTTTGTTTCCTAGCTACATGTTTTCAAATTGTAGACCAAAATCCGTATTTTTAAAGAGATTTGGTCAAACTTTATAACTTTTATATCTCAGGAAAATCTAGCACCTCCAAACTATACTATTTGGTATTTTCCATTAAAAACGTTTGCTTTGTAATTCCTCGTGGAGTCACACAATTGAAAATTTATGCGAATATTTTTCTTTTTTTTCAAACCGTATCAATTTTATTAGATGAGACCTATTTTAAGAAAATGTTTTCGTTTTCATTCATCAAAGAATCCATAGAACAACACTATAGATCTTTATTGATTCTAAGTAAGTTTTGTGTAAAATTATAAATTTACCGGCAAACCCGTGCGAAATATTCACACGTTCAACTCCTCCAGAAAAAGTCTTTTGTTGGTTTGTTGAAATTCTCAGCGAAGTGTGTATGTTACTGTCAATGTAGATAATCGGTTAATGTAGATAATATCAGGTTGACATGGATAATTGACTATCCACATTATCCGGCTATTATTCTCAATAACCGATTATCCACATTAACCCTTAATATATACGCAAAATTGCAAAGACAGTTTATTGATGTGAACGAAATTACAAATGAATTAGCATTTTAAAGACACCTCCTTTCTAATTTTTTTCATATACAATAGAGTCTCCCTACAACGAAGTCTCCCTACAGCGAATTTCTCCCTACAACGAAATTTTTAATCGGAATGTTAAATAACATTCAAAATATTCTCCATATAACGAAGTGGTTGTCTCCCTAAAACGAATTTTTTCAGACCTTTATATTTTCGATTGTTGTCATTTTTTAAGAAAGTTGCTAATTTCTGTGCAAACAAATCGCTCACATGTGCCTGTTTCTGGAACCACTCGCATTGTTCATTCCAGCGATAACACATAACAATGGAATGCTGTGTGAAGGGTAATGCAGTTGTGGGGACCTGGGTTTCTACAGAGAGCAACATTTCTACGGGTCAAGATTCCAAGAATCGGGGTGGAGTGGGGGTGGAAACAGCAAATGGATGTGGCAATACGCTTTTTATGTTTATCCGTACTAGTACATATTATTCTCTAAATTGGTGAATTGTCTACACTATTAAGCATTTTATTTATACAATAAAAATTAGTATAATTTTAACAAAATTATAATAAATATTGCTTATTTTTTTAATTGAAAGTCATAATTAAATATTTTTGAACTTAACGCACATGCTAAAAGGTTTGTAACATTTACTTAAATAACTGCAAAAATCTCTAATCTCCATATAACGAAATTTTCTCTATAACGAATTTTTCAACTGGAACCAAGCGATTTCGTTATAGGGAGATTCCACTGTATATATTGACTTCGCATTTTGAATTAAATAACTTTTGCGTATTTGTTTAAATATACTTGAAGGGGATTTTTTTGTTGTAGTTCCCCCACGAATAGATCTGTATTTGGTACAACATTGCATTTCTCGTTGTATGGACGAGTTTTCTGTTTTGTTTATTTGCGGTAAAGTAGAACTTCCGTCTTGCCCATCAACTTCCGGTGATAATATTAAGTCATTGGGAACCTTCAAAATTTTCAACACTCTGTTCAAAGATATTAAATAATGTTTTAAAGTGGAGTTTTCTAATGTTATGGCTTAAAGATACTTTCAAAGTATTAAATTTCATGTTCCTATTGTTGTAGCTTGAATTTCAATTAAAGAGTTGTGGGATTTGAAGCAACAAATGCTGTTATCCCCATGTTGTAGCTCTCAATGTTGTCTTAAAATAAGAGCCTAATCTTGTGGAAAGGTTGCCAAAATTATTCTTTATCGCTCTTTTTAGCGTTTTGTGTACTCAAGAAAGAACCGATTCGAACTTGGCGCTTGATATGGAATCTAATTGGATTTGGCGATCGCTTAAATTGGAGGGTTACTGGAAAACGAAGTGAACCTTCACCACGGAAGTTCTGTGAAACCAAATTAAGCAAATCAGAAAACTCGTCCATATATAAACATTTCTGATGACTGTATTTTTATTATGCATATATTTTGTATTTTATGTATGTTTATACAATGCAACAATTTTTTTGTACTCTTCCTCGTCGACCGTTAAAACAATCCATGGGCGAGTGGGTCATAACAATAAGTAAAACTATGAAGCTGAATGCAATAATTCGCACACTGTTCTAAAAGAAGTCCTTCTGTATCTTAAGTTCCTCTTTCTGCAAGGATTCCTTTGAACCACTTAATCGGATCTGAAATGTGATAATTCGAGTTCTGTTGATTCCAAATTTTTCAGTCGTGGACATTCCAAATTTTTCAGACTTGAGCAGTAAAACTAGGAAACCAATCACTCTTAGGACCACTTCAAAAATCCTCAAGTATTGATCTTTTTTTCAAAGAAGTCATGAATTTTTGTATCATTTTTTGGCGTTCTTTTTATTTTGGTCAAACATTTGTAGAATCTTTTGCTAATTTTACAATAAGATTCTAAAGTAGAAACTAATGATTGTTCTGTTATACTATTTTTCTTTGTATGATTTTCCGATACAAGTTCAAAATTTTCAAAGGAATTTGTAATAAACATTTCAATCCATTTAATGTAGGGGAAGACTGTCAAATTTGGATTACAAGGATATTTTTTAATGCACAGTGATTGAGAATTTCAATAAACACACAGTATAGTTTTTTGTAGTTTATTTACCTACAAAACAATGTAATTAACTTTTTAAGAAACACACTTTCAAGTAGGAAAAAACAGCTAACACAAATTCCGTCATCGGTGCAATGAAAGAAAATGTTATCCATATTGGACCACTGATTTCCCAAATTCTAATACCACGAAATTGGCGCCGAGACTGTACCTTAATCTTGCATCTAACCAAAGATAACTAACGGAGGGTTAATCATAGAGATTAACCAAATATTTCTTAAACACTTTAACAACATGCACTCTGGGATATTCATAGATACCCTACGTAAGTTGTTTATCCATTATGAAACACAGCAGTATCGAAAGGTTACTTTGAAAGTTATCCTGGATCTATTTTCCTTTCAGCTCATATGTTAAACTATGCCACGTTGGATTATATTAATATCAGTATAAACGATCGTAGATAAGATTTGGGCAACGTTCCTTTGGAAACTGACAGGCAATCGCAGATGTGCTTCTTAACTCTTTCGCCGAGTCTAAACAGCATATCTGACCCAAGAAACTTTGAGTTCGGAGATAGTAATTTGAGTCATTCCTCGCATTTCAGAAGATAAGATAAAGTACTAAATTCTCTTGAAGATTCTCAAGTTTCCTGTGGATGATTTCTTCATTTCATTTATTAACAGTCATCCGAACTTCTGGCGTACCAAGTCGACTTCCAGTGTAATATTTTGTCAATGTCTGTCTTCAAAATTTTAGCATTATTTTGGGTACGTTAAAGGAACATTCAAAGTCGTCTTTTTTTTAATACGAAGTGTACAAATTAGTTTGAAAAAAGCCTTTCCTAACGAGCACCTACTGCCTTGCCAAAGAGGTAACTCGGAAATTTCAGATTTCGTGATGAGTTGGTTCATAAGTCAGTGGTATTTGCCTTTTAACCCCTTAACCGGTTTGTCCGTACTGCATACGAGCATCGAATTCGCGATCTTAAAAACAGAAACGATGTCATTCACAGACGTTATAATTGGATACCAAAATTACGTGGAAACCATTAACATTTCAACTGTTCTTTAGGTTCTTAATTGCATTAAAATGTCAAAGAATTTCCAAAATAGAGGGTGTTATCTAATTAGATAAATGAGAACACAAATCGGTTGAGAGGTTAATACATTCAGGATGATTCAAAAGACCGCATGAATTTAAGAAATCAATAATTGGCGAACGAATGAAGACAGTTTGGGCGAATTGTATTCATTTATAATTAGCAGGTTGAGATTATTAAGTAGATGATCAATTAATTGTTAAAAGGTTTTTTTTCTTCGTCAAAGAATCAAATTAAATTACGGAAGGCTTTTTGGTGGCCACAGCAAACTTAGCATTTTTATTTGCAATAAATTAAAAATTAGTGCAACTCGCGAGCTTCAATACACGGAGGAAAAACTGCTATGTGACCAAGCGCGAGTAGTAAGAAATAGTAAAAGTAATTGTTTATTATCAAGATTTATTAATAAAAGATTTATCAGTCACTGCATCGTCGCATATAGCGATCAGCAGCCTTGGAGCTACCACAACAGAAAGAACGTAAATGAGTCCGGATTTGTTTGCTTGTTCCTCACGAACCCGGAATTTATTGGTAGTAAAATATACAATTCAAGCAGCAACATAGTTCTGCAGTCGGCACACAGGATAATGATATTATTAATAAGTCATTTCTCCCACCAATACCTAATTCCTATGTAATATTCTACCAACTGCAGAGCCATTCGATGGTTCAAATAGTAAATTACGCTATTAATACATTCTGGTTTCGCAATAAATAAGACATATATGTCCTTTCTTTCTATTTTCATTTTTTTGCAAATTATTGAGCTTTGAAGTTGCTCTGGACTTCTAAATCACCCTTTTATAGATATTGATAGCTTTTACTGATATAGATTTTTGTAGATGGTTATTTTGCTTCACCTAACGGCATTCTAGACCAGTGTCGTATCGACAGTGAGTGGCGCCCGGGGTCATGATGATTTCTTTCGCCCCCGCTCATCATCAATGGTTTAAATTGTGTAAATGGCGCCCCGGGCATGGTATTTTTTCGCACCCTAGGCGTATTTGACTTTAAAATGTGAGAAAAAAAAATAACGTTTTGTCACCATGGACAGTGGCGCCAAGGGAGGACAAGGGGTAAGTGACGCCAGGAAAATTATATATATATAATATATATAAGAAGCAAAACATAATAGTTTATTTTATTTTATTGTTTTTCCTTCATATCAAATTCGAGAAGATATGAAAAAAACGAATTGAAAGTAAATCCGAGTAAAGATAAAAATGCGAATAGGATCAGATGGAAAAAATATCACATACGCAATGAATGCGCTAAAAGCTGCAATTCCAAAAGCGCTGTGGTTTTAATTATTCAAAACTCCTCTCTCTGTTTTAGGTTTGACATTAGGGATGAAAATCGGTGTTTTTTAGGCCTTACGGCGTAACTGATTGCAAGAAAATGTCAAACTTTTTATATTTTAGAAATTCACAATAACTTCATCCCCTGAAGAAACGTTATTGTGCTTTAATTGCTTTTTCATTTTATGATTTATACTCTATCATCTTACGTATACACGTAACACATATACTCTCTCTCTCTATATATATATATATACAGTCACTCAAAAAAGTATTGGGACACTTGGCATGCATAACATGTAAAGCTATTTATAAAAATATCAATCACATTAAAACAAAATTAATCAAAAAATTCTTTAACATTTAGTATACAGTATATAAGGAAAATTTTCTTACTATTGTAGAATTACAATTTGATCTAGCCTTTTAAATATAATTTAAATGCAAACACTTGTCAAAATTATTGGGACAATTTTGAAATGAGAAATTTAAGAAATATATAGCGCATCAATAAAATTTAATTTACTACCACATTTTTGAGACTGTAATTTTAGACATAAAGTATCAACACAGAAAAGGTTGCGTATGGAGGAATGGTGAGAAACAAAGATATTTCCGTTGATGTGCGAAATCTGGTAATAAGTCATTGGAAAAATGGAAAATCAGTTCGTTGTATAGGACAAATCTTGAAGCTCAGTAAGTCTACTGTTTTTAATATTGTTCGCAGGTTCAAGAAAACAAATAGCGTTGAAAACAAGCAAAGATCAGGGCGCCCAAGGACATTTAGTGAACGTGAAGAGAGGCGGATTGTGAGACAAGTTCACATTAATCTAAGAAATAGCGCAGTAAAATTGACTCTGAAATGTAAAAGTAAGTGCCGGAAATCTGTAAATCCTGAAACTGCCAGAAATGTTTTAAGAAAACATAAGTATCATGGCAGAGTACTTCGGAGAAAGCCTTCATCAGCAAAGCAAATCGAAAAGCTGGACTGGCATTTGCTAAAATGTACTTAAAGCAGCCAACAGAATTTTGGGAATATGTAATTTGTGTGGATGAAACCAAATATAACATTTTCGGATCGAATGGCAAGCAAAAAGTTTGGCGCACACCAAATACAGCATTGCATATCAAAAATTTGCGGCCAACTGTAAAATATAGAGGTGGCAACCAATTAGTCTGGGGTTGCATGGCAAGATCTGGTGTGGGGAACTTAGACTTTATCGATGGTACAATGATTAAATATGTCAACCTTGACATTCTCAAGCGAAATTTAAAGCAAAGTGAGAGCAACTTGGGATTCTCAAGACATTTTAAATTGTACCAGGATAACGACCCAAAACATACTGCTGATATTTGCAGGTTATGAGTCTTCTACCACTGTCCTGGTGTGATGAAGACCCCTGCCCAGAGTCCAGACCTTAATCCCATTGAACATGTGTAGGATTATTTGCAGCAAAAGATCAATATTTCTAACAAGTAGGAGTTAAGAAAACATCTGATCGAAGAGTGGGCCAAAATAAACGGATCATTTTGCGCAAAATTGATCAAATTCATGTCAAGTCGACTGCGAGAGGTCATAAAGTGCAAGGGTGGCTCAGCAAGATATTAACTATCAAGTTCATATTTTTTCTTAATTTATTGGAGAGTGTCCCAATACTTTTTTGAGCAGATTTTCCGACTTGATTTCTTTTACTTTAAATTGTAATCATAATTGCATTAATATATGAATTTTGTTTGAGTTAGTATGATTTGCATTTATCCAAATGTGATATATTTTTTTTTTGTTTCATTTGTATATTATATATTATGATAAAATCCTGTGAACTTGTATTGTGTCCCAAAACTTTTTTGAATGACTGTGTATATATATATATATATATATATATATATATATATATATATATATAT
>BGPR01017973.1:0-31571 GCA_013235015.1 Araneus ventricosus | reverse complement strand
CAAGTTTGAAGTTATAAATTCAATTTTGAATACTAAATAGAGGCTCAATTTTTTTAATGGCCTATCAGGAACAGTCATGTAAATCAGTTATGCTGCCTTTGAACTCATTAGCTTGCAACGTGGTAAGGTATATAAATTACTCAGCTTCTTCAGAGACTATTCAGTTACATTACTTACGTTTAAGTTATGTTACGTTATTACTTACGTTATTTAAAGAGATTTTTAGTGCATTTCAGTGTTTTTATAATATTCATTCTAATTTTCTTAAAATTTGTGTAAATGATTTTGAGAGTAACGTCAGACTTATTCACGGAGCAAAAAGTGTCTTAATTATTTCTAATGATAGAACAAGAATATTAAAACATTATGCATAGAGAATTTATATCAAACGCGTATACATTGTATTTTGGTTCATAACACTTTAAAAACAATTTTTATAAACATGAATTTATTAAAATTGCTATATTAGAGATTACTTATAAAACTTACACTCCGCACTTTATGGCATCTTAGTATTTTGATGAAATCTATTTTAGATTACGAAATAAATTCTGTCTTTCATTTTACTTTTCTATCATGAATAGCTATTTTCATTCGGTTTTCTAAAATATAAAAATACATCCTAAATATTTAAAGGCAAAATAAAACTACTTTTATACATTTTTAAAAGAAATAGAGATTTTAATTTCGCCAAATTTCCACCTTAACAGTGCAAAAATCTCTAACTTAGTTTTTTTAAAGCTTTTATGCACATAGTAAAGTAAATTTCCTCAGACAATCATATTATTCAATTTAAATAGAGCTCTTTTTAAATCTTATATTCGCGAAATATGTATGCGTAATTACTTTATTTTGAAGAAACCAGATCATATGCAACAGAGTTGTTCTTTCGGAATGTTTCAGATAATCTACGAAGAAACTGAGTACTTTACATGCTTTACCACGTTGCAAGTTAATGAGTTCAAAGGCAGCATAACTGCTTTACATGACTGTTCCTGATAAGCCATAAAAAGTTTGAGCCTCTATTTACTATTCAAAATTGAATTTTAAACTTAAAAATTGGATATCTTTATTTAAAACAGTTTACAAAAGCATGAAAAATGGACGACTGCTGAGTTGTAATCCTCTTTAGAGTTTTGTTCACTCACCAAAGATAAAATTAGATTTTCTTATCTTGGGTTTTACACCAAAGAGGATTATCCCATTGTAGGGATGAAAATAAAAGCACAAGATAAACCAGCTACGGTAAAAAGTGTCGCGATTTGCGTTCCCCAAATGCTCGAAAATTCTCTCAAGATTTTATTATAATGCGAGTATTCGTATTATAATAAAGGGTTTTCTAAATAGTTATCAGCATATTTTTTTCTTGTTTGCTTTATTTGCATTTAGTTCAAACAATTATATAAAACAAAATAAAATTTTTACCAGCAATGAATCAAGTTTTAAATAAAATAAATCAGAATAATAAGAAGGAAGAAGACGTATTTCTTAGTTATTATTTACCATAAATGAATTGGTGGGGGAAGAAACTTCAAAATTTTTCAGTTTCAAAATAACGCACCTTCCTGCACATAAAATAAAAATGAAATGTTAAGAAATGTGTATTAGCTAATTGAGGTTACACTCACTTACGGAAAACAATTAACTTCTTTTTTCTTTAATTCTTGTTTAGGGACGCGGTGGCCTTGTGGCAAGGCCTCGGCTTTGGGGGCCGGAGGGTTCCAGTTTCAAAACCCGGTTCTACTGAAAATCCGCTGTGTATGGGACCTGTTGCACGCTAAACCACACGTAGTGGCCAAAAGTCCCTCCGTTGTTATGGTGGGGAAGTCTGGAGGGGGTGCCAGCTCAGGCGTCCTCCTCGTCATCTGGCCGCGATTCAAAATTACAAGGTCCGTCCCAAAATAGCCCTCGTGGTGCTTCAAAACGGGACGTTAATATAACTAAACTAAATTTTAATTTTTGTTGCTTCCAAATTATAATTGAAATTAATACTTACTTAATACTTTTGCAAAACTGATAAGTTCTTCTAAGATTTCATTTAAGGTCTTAAATGTATTCTAATTTTTACCTAGAAAAATGATGTTAACTTTTTTGTCAAAGTTTAATATCAGAACTTATTTTTAACATGTTAAAATACTCCGCTTTCAGGTGACATACTTGAAAGCTTATAGCCATTCATACGGCTCAAGTTATATACAAAAATTTATTTCATTGCATAAAACTTCAGCTTGACGTTATTTAAAGCATGTTAAGTTGTGTATTTAATAAAAAAGCATGAAGATAGTTATTTCAATAATTGACTATGATTTCTACACACTGACTACAATTTGAGAATATATTTGACTAACCAATTTAGGACAAAATTAACTTAACATTGACTTGGAATCTCTTGCAAATCTAATAATTTATGAAATTATTAATTTAAAGGAAATAAACTAATTTTTAACAATCAATATTATTCAAAATAGATAAAGATCAATTTTTGAACCCAAAATTATTTTGTGTTTAATATTGTCTGACAGATATTAACATTTATCGAAGGAATGCAGGGTAATAATAATTATTATTGTTAAGCTCCTTTATAAACAGTAAAATAGTTGCTAACCAAGAAGGAACATGAATTTATCATGTGATGATTACAGTTTTATGCATTGCTAAAAGCAAAAGCAGCTGCATTGAAGAGTATGAATTTAAGTTCAAAAGTGCTAATTTTTTATTAAAGTTTAAATATAAAATTCATTATTTAAGAAATGTTGATTTACTGTAATTACTTAAAAATGTTTTCACTTTTTGTTTATAACATAATAGCAATTAAGTCATTACATTATCAACATCTTTTTAGAATTAACTGTATCAATATGTCATGAATAATGTAAGCGAGTAAACTAGTTGAGGAAAACCTTAAAGACAATATCATTATGTTATACATATCACCATTGACTTGCACATTTGGCATAAAAATCACGTTATTTGTTTCTCACGTTTACATTTGACTCTTCCAAAAGGAGAAGCATTTGCAGAACTACCTTATATCAAAACACTATAATAACGTTCGGATTGCTACAAATAAATAGTTTTCGTATGAAATATTTTACATAATTCATAGTTCGCCTTTCGAACATATAAGCTCTACAAAACAGAGAAGATGATAATTTCTTGTTTGCTGACTAACAAATATTAACCAAAATTATACAAAAAGTATATTTTTGTTTACAAATCCTTTGCATGAAATAAAACTCGAATTTTCGCAAATTTTTCTTTCGTGCATATTTCCAAAAAAATGTTAAAACATAGTTTATATATATATTTTTTTCCTTTTAGGTCAAGCTTACTGTGAAGCCGTCTGGGATTCTGTTTTGTGCTGGCCGTCAATTCCTGCCGGGCAAACAGCGTGGAGGTCTTGCCAGCAAGTGTTGCAATATGCAGATATCCCTGACGTCAAGAACGTGGTGCTCCCAATCGGTAACCTGAAGAGCAATATTTGTAGAAATTTATTTAGTGTATCCAGAAAGTAAGTTTCGTTGGCTAATTAAAGGAACACAAAATGTAATGGAATAAAGCAATTTATTGCTAACTGAGGTATACGCCTTTGTTTATATAAAAATACTAGCAGTACGCGCACGGCTTTGCCCATGGAATCAGGACTTAAACAAAATGAAAAAAAAGAAACTCCCACAATGCCACAAAAAAGTTTTGAAAGCAAAAGATACACATTATTGATTTTTCCTCTTATTTTTCTTCGCGATAATGACATTTCAACTGTAGAAAAACAGTTCAGAGTACGTTAATCCAGAACAATATGAAAAAATTGCAAAGTGAAAGTCATTATTAGACAGCAAGCAAAATATGCGAGGCAAAGAAACACGTTAAGACACTGCCGAAAATACTAATCGAAGTCATTCAGTTAAAGGTTTTGACGTCCCCCGCGCTCTGCGCCACCAGCCAATGAAAAATGTTCTATAATGAGTTAGAAAAAAAAGAAAAACCTTTGCCCAGCATGCTCGTAAATTCACTGTACCTCCTCGTCATCAACCTCCCCCCCGCTATAAATATTCACGTGCCCTTGGGGAAACGCTTCAACATCGTTCCTCCTTCTCGCGAGAAAAATCTTTCAGGTCATCACGGGAAAAAATTAATTAAAATTCAACCAACTGTTCAATTTTAACCATTCTTATTTTAAATCACGGATAAATGTTATATTCATTACTTGAACAAATTTCAAATTGATAGCAAAATTAGAGCACCGCATGCAAGAAATTGAAATTCAAAACAAAGTTTTTTAGGATTAACTGACAATATTTTTTAAATTTCTCAAAATTCAGTGAATTACGTTAGAAATTCAAAACTAACTTCATTAGAAAGAAGAATGTTTGTTCTTTCCGATGGTGTTTCTAATTTTCTTCCTACGATTATCAAAAGAGATTTTATTGAAAAATTATCGAAAAAACTACCTAAAAACACAAAACTTTAAATAAAAAGTTTTCTAGATCAAATTTTTAAATTCGGGCTTCGAGATGCATTACGACAACTTGTGTGCCAAATTTCATGGCTGTAAGTGCGATAGATTCGTCTGGACATCGCACACACACGCATACATAGACACGCACACAAACATTGCCATTTATAAGTATAGATATTGTTTAGCAACGGATTCGGAAACCCTCCGCGATTTTGCGCATGCGCCGTGTGGAGTTATTTTCATCAAAATACGGGAAAAGTGAAGAATGGAAGGGTGATGTTTACATTTTACTGAGCGTTATCTAACAAAGATCTCCGGAAATGCTCTCATATGACTCATTACCTGACACCCCTTTCTGGTTTAAAATCGCCCAAAAGTGGTAGTCTCGGAAACCGTTGATAAACAGTAACTGCCATCTGCATGGAGACACTTGTCATAACGGAGCACCATATTGTGTATCCTCGTATCTAAGAACGATTTCGCCTACAATATTAACATCTTGCAGCGAAGTAATAACATCTAGTTTTATACCATTGTCGTCGTGGATCCTTTTGCAGAAAAGGAAACCTTTAAAATTACAAAAATTATGGAAACCAAAGGGGGGCGAGGTCTGAGCTGCAAGAGGAGTGCGAGAATATTTCCCAACCAAAGTCTGTAATGCGTCGTTGTGGTGCAGTTACTCGGTTGGGTGTATCAATTTTCTTCAACAATGTCGCGACAAACGAAGAAAAATCTGCATTGCTGTTCTCCCTAACAATGATGTCTCTGTCATTCAGATAGCTCAACCTAATAAGAGCCTATGCGCAGTATTGCAGTGTATCTGTGGAGTAAATTGCTAATGGAACTTACTTTCTGGATAAGCCACGTATACAGTTTATTTTTATAAGAATGTTTAACTTTGTTCCCGCTTCCCTTAACATTTGCTGTCATGATATAATTATCGGAAGTTCGTTGTTGGTATCTGCAAAAGTTTTTGATCCTCAAATAAAAAAATGTCAATTATTAAAGCAGCAATACCTGCCTGCTCTCGGACGCTTTAGAGAAAGTGGCGACCAACTGCAATTATCTATATATTTAAAATAATTTGGTGAAAACAGACTATGGACAAAATTTCAATCGAAAAAATATATAGAGAATTTATGGTGGAGAATTTTTTTTTTTGATTTCGTTCGAAAATGGGGTGGGGGCAGGCGACCCTTGATGACATATCTAGACGTCATATGCTTGCATATGAAATAAAAATGATCGAAATCCGTCGAGAGGTTGGGGTTGGCGAACTGTCTGAAGGTTTTACCATATTAATTTAAATATAAAGATCCCAACAGTTACATCAAAATGACGTGTCAAAAATATTGTAAAATACCTATTGTAGGTGATGGAAATTGTTTATTTAGGGCGATATCATTCTGTATATATGTATCTGAAGACTTTCATTCCGAAACTCGTGAGAAAATTATACAAAAAATTACATCTAGATGAGGTTTTTTGAGATTTTACAATGTTAAAGGAATCTGTTGGCTCCAAAGAATATGAAATCTACGATGATTTTATGGCCTGTTCCACTGATCTTCATGCAGTATTTAAAACTGAAAAAAGTAGTGGCGGAGAGTCTCGAAGCAGCGAGGTGGCAGGAGCAGTGATGAGCAAAGCGGTTGTTGGCCGCGAACGGCTAGTAATAGATTTATAGAAGAGCGGCTAGTAATAGATTTAATTTTGAACTTTTATGTGTATTATATTTTTTAAAAAAGGAACGACAATTATAATAGTAATAGACAACAATTTATCGAAATACGGAACTTGATATTTATTACTGTTGAAGTCATCTTAAATAAATCTGTTTAGTTACGTTTAGATATACTTCTCAAATTTATACCAGTTTGGGGAAAAAACTATTTTTGGAACTAGTCGATAGATGATAATTTGCATTCACAAATTTCACTATCTATTCAGAGAAAATTCACTATAAAGTGTTTTGTTAAAATAAGCAGTTAAGGGCTGTGAAAATTTCATATCGAAATTATTGAATATTATTTAGAGGTAGTTTAACCTTAAAATGTATTAATTTTCATTCCTCCGTAAGAAATATGAACAATATTTATGAAATACGATTACTGCTGTATACGCCTATTTCTCTTATATTATGTACTTTTAATGTGTTATATATATGCATCAATTACTGAAAATTCATCCCACCTTTCTACTCAGATTAAAGTTCAAGACTGTTAAAAAGCAAAAGTATAGAGACATAGGAATTATTTAACGCAAACAAAATAAATCGAAGCAGCAACTTGACTGTCTATGATTTTTTTGGAATATTTTTACTATGAAATGTATTGCACAGATATTTGGGATTCCAAAACTAATATTTTAGAATATCTATTCATTTTTAAAAAAATATGTTTTCAAATATTTTTCGATAAGTTTGAATGATGATATAGGAGTGACCTACATATCCTTAACCATCGCAATTTAAAAAATAAAACCGAAAAAGAATTTGAAATAGTCACGCTTCATTCTTTTGAGAAAAATGAAGGATAAAAATATTATTCGGAATTTTAAAAAAAAGTGTGCGAGAAAAGTCTTACTTACAAATCACTTTTCAATCATTTTAGTGCTAATTTTTTTTTAAATTATCCAATTGTATCTCTTTCACATTTCAGTTTGCTAAGGATTTTATTTGCGTGGGAAAAGCCCAAGAACGCGATATAATATTGCATCATTCTAAAACTTTTCGTTTATGAAATATTTAGCTATATCTTTTTAAATTTAATGTTTTTATTAATTTCTCATTTCATTTGAAATTGAAAATGTCATAAAATGAAGAGTTCAAGGCTCATATTTTAATTCTTTCAAATACATTTTTTAAACTGTACTCGTTTAATCTATATTAGAAAAGGCCAAACATTTCGGTAACGCTCAGGAATGGGGGCTTGGCTACATGCCAAAAGTGATTCAGACCAGATAGTCTGTCTATAAATTAGCTTACGCACAGGATACTGTTTTGATTTTGTGATGTATTAATATCAAATAAGAGTTATACTAGAATTAATTTATTTTCCTAATATAATCCTTTAGCATTTTTTTTGTTTGCTCATTTTGCGCCTGTTTTTTCCCCCTGTGTGTTGGGAAACTATGAATCTTTTTGCTAAATCATAGTATCTTCAACGTATCCGGCGGACGTTATTGCTATTTGACATGTTTTTAATAGCTTAAGCAGTCTCTTTTCTTTTATATTTTACGTTCCTTCATCGATGCTGAAATCCGTTAACATCAAATAGAAGTTATATTGGAATTAATTTATATTTCCACGTATTGGAGATCTCTTTGTTGAATTATGAAGTATCGGTTGTTTACTTTATTTTTTATTTAATTCATCCAAACGGAACTCCTTAAGAAGAATTCTGTTATTAGTTGGAAGTTAGTATCAATTGTTTCACCATTTCTGCTTTTCATGCCTTTTTTTATTTTTTAAGCACTCTGCCAATTTACATGATATTTTTTGCTACAACTTTCGTTAATAAATCTGTGACAATCATATCTGAGATATTGTTGGCAAGCTGAAAGCCAGTCTTAGACGGGCACAGATCTTTTAGTTAAATAAGATTTGCTAAATTGGTTGTTTAGTTCAGTATACTTATATGGCGTTTTAATTTCTTGCTTCAACTTTTTGTGGATTATTTATCGAATTGCATGGAATTTGGTAAAGATTATTAATTTGCAGTAGTTTTTTATTGTATAATTGATAAGTAGTCACACCAGTTACCTATTGGTTTAAGGCATAACATGGCTGAGGAGAATAAAATAGAGGAAGATGGTTATGGGTTCTTATCCTTTGGTTGTGCTCTTAACAATTGGACAGTGTCACGAACATATTTTCTGGTTCTGGTGTGGATTTGATTTCTCTAGAAAAGGATTACGCTCTTCTTTCCAATAACCAACTCTTTATTACGATCACAAGTCTTGCACTGACAGTAGAAGCAATAATGACTCCCGGTGGTGCAACACACAAGTCGTGCGCGCCACCTATTGGATAAAATGTTTCTAACTTCTTAACAACAATGATTAAATGATTATGCAAAAATTGGTATATCAATGCGAGCTTCGCACACTGTGATCACGCCAGATGGCTTCTGAAGTTTCTGCTGGTTTCCCTTCAACCTTCCAGAGGGCGGCGTATGTGAGAGATACACTAGAGATTATTTCTTTTTATAACTTTTTACCAGAAGGTGCTATGAAAGCATGACCATGGCTATTCTTCCAGCTCTTTTCGACGAGCTGTTAGTCATTGTTCGGAATTCTAGGCGTTAATAGGACTCTTCGAAAAAGCTATTTGTATTTTATAGATATTCACGTCTGTTGCAAAGAAATAACTATGAAACCCACTTCTTGTTTTTTGTATCTAAATTTCAATTGTTTTTTACTTCCTTGTTATTTTTACAGTTTTATATTACAAATGTAAATATTTCAATTGAAATATTGGGGATTCCATTTATTTTATTTTCACATCATCCAGCTAATTCTTTCGTCATTTTATATTGTTTTAGTGTTTTATTTTTAAATTCTTTCCATTCCTTTGTAAATAAAAAATGTTTAAAATAATTGTATTTATTAACTCTTACCCATTTGCAGCCTAATTTTAATAATTACCCTATCAAAGATTGATATTTTACAATAGCGTATCTAGGAAATACGCGCGACCTTTCATGTTGGTGTAAGTGGCGGGCCCGCCTGAAGGTTAAGCAAAATACAAACGCGGGCCAGATTCCCCTGTACGTACTCCATGGAGGCAATCTACCACATTATATAGGAGGCGAGTTAGGTTTCTGCTCCAGGTGTCACGTAAGTGCTCCAAAATCACATTGATAAACAGAAGATGCCATTCTTTTTCTGTATCATGAATCGTTGACTCATAGACTTGGACAGATATTTGTCTCTGCTAAAACGGATTAGAACCAGCATTGTCACTCGCTCATAAGCACATCTGCAGACTTTCGGAAGGTATAGTAATATGCTTTATAGTAATATGCCTTCTATATAAATGCCTCAGCTATATTTGCTCTATTTGTGTAAATACTGAGTAATATATTTTGGTTAAAATTAAGAACCAAATTGTGTGTACGGATTGGAGATTGAAGAGATCGCCAAGACTGAATTCGGAACGCTCGTTCTTTTTTGTGGTTACTCTCAATTCTGTATTCGTTACACAAGGAGTGATATCTGTAAGCGCTCTTAAGTTTGTAAATTGTAAACTCCATTAGTATATTTGTCAATTCTGATGTTATTCTAACCGTAATGTCAATTCGGATAATAAAGACGCGATATCATTAAAGAGGTGAGGAGAGGAAAAGAGGTGATTTACTGATTTTAGTCTGTTCTCTTAAATTACGTTAGATTTAAAATTAATAATGATGTAATCCTCATTCAGGTGTTGTTTATATATAGAGAGAGATAATCTCAACTTAATTCTATTCTTAAATCATATTCGCATTCTAAATCAACACGGATATAAATGCAATTATAGATCTCAAGGCCTGTACATTAAAAAACTTGTTTAAAGAACTTGTTATTTATACTATAGCGACTCCCCAAGGGGGCACCTAGAGTTCATGGATATGAGAGGCCGCTATATAATTAAGCGGGCTCTCGCTTCCCCTGGGGGTATAGCAATGGCGGGTCGCTGGGTTCACCAACTAGTGATAATACGAAACTCCTTCGGAAAGGGTCGGGCCGTGGCCAGTGTTGGCCAGTAGGACTCCGGCCTCAGTACTCGAGCTATTGCAGCGGCTGTCATTTCGGATACCAGGAGGCTTCGGTAGGGCGGGGTGTTCCAGTTTTGCTCGTTATACTGTAGAGAAATTACATTTCTGCGTCTTATCTAAATATAATAACTTAAAGTTTGATTTCTACGGACATTTATGCCCATTGAAATCGCGTATTAAAAATATCTAACAAAGTAATATATTTAAAATTGGGTGATGTTTTGAGATAAATTTGAACTTTTCCCAGCCACTTTTTAATTTTTTGTACATTTTATTGTTTCTGACCTGAGCGTATAAATGTTTAATTTAAAATAAACCAAAAATTTTGATGATTACAAAATCCAATTAAATCATTTCCTAAACAACTCATAATTTAAATTCCATAATAAATATTTCCAATAAAACTACTGCATGGATTACGAAGCTAATCTTTAACTTCTGAGAAAATGATTTAATTTCAGTCGTACAAATAAAGTTTCGGTATTAACTACTGAAGAACAATTTTTTATCATGTGATTACTTTCACAAATGAGGCATATAAATAGTGATTTAAATAATTGCACAGTCAAGGGGTAAATAGTCTTTTAATAACTATGATTTTATCATTTAGGATAAATTCATATTTACATCCAAAAGGTTAATAAGCAACATCATCTTATTTCAGGTTTTACTCTGAACTTTGGGGAATAAAAATTGACAAGAATTACAATTTTCGACGAGGAAATTTGGCGAGACAAAATTAATCCCGGACGGCTGCAAACTTTTTCTTGTCTCAAAAGATCTCTTAAAAAATTAATGTTTACGAAATGCTTGTCACTAAATATAGGGTGCTTTCATTTTTTCCTTTGGAAAAAATGGGATAAGCTGGAAAGGTAAGTCGCATCAAGGTTAACCAACGTCGAAACATGTCGTCACTGTAATTGTGATTTATCGTGGCTCTAAAACTCAGAAACACAACTAAGCGTCGTACTCTATAAAGTATCAACACAAGGGAATAGAAAAGCTAAAAACATTGATGAAATTCTAGTTTATTTGTTTTTCAAGCTTGAGTTTCAACGTTACCATTTTAAGTATCTCCTCAATGATTAAACAGTGATTTATATTAAATTCTATATGTTTCGTAGTTGAATGCAAGAAGACATTTATGTTAGATATTTAAAATACAGCTTTATAAATTCTGTGATGTAGGTAGTAGATATGTAAAATAGCAAAATTAATTCTCTTCGGGAAGAAGTTTATAATGGCAGAATCTTCTATAATAATAGAGAGATGATTTCTTGACTAATGGCGCTAAACAGGGCAGACCATTGGTTTTAGAGGTGCCAAATTTGATATAGGCACATTTTGGAATGTTAAGATGTGCACCTCAGAAAGAGGTTTTAAAAATTTCTTTTAATATTTTGAAATAATTAAAAATTATCTGATATGATAATGGTTTTCGGCATATACATACATTTGTTGCTTGAGGTTCCCTCTCATCTAAAAAGTTCCTATGCTGTCAGGTCAGGTGAGTACATGGGCCACTCTGTCACCCCCCCCCGCCAGTCGATGACTGGGTGCAGGATGTCTCATCAGAGAACAGCTTTACGCTTGATGTCTTGCGTGGACGGACACCATGATGTTGGAACCATACATTCCGGAGTTGAATCGCAGAACAGATATCACGCCCTGCGGAATGTTTTAGCATCGTGCTCGAGTATGAAGTACATTCACTCGAAGCTAGGCGGATAAGCCCTTTATTGAAAATTCTGCACCAAACATTAATCGATCCGATTACTTTAATGATTAAATTCGAAAGCACATTTAGGATATCCCATCGCCAATGTAAGGGGTATTCTGTCTATTGTACAGGTGATTATGCGAAAAAATGTCTAATTTGTCCTTATTATATCGACAAGGCAAGTGAATGGACCTCTATATTTTAATGGCTTTCCAAATACGGCATTTTGAGACACCATAGTTTTCACTGATCTCTCTAATGCTATTTTGTGGTTAGGTGAGGGCGTATGCTAATACATATTCAGGTTTCTTCCTACTTTAAATAGGAAGGATCCTGAAGAACATAGCATATCAGATAGTAGCTATGTACCATATTGGATGGCCTGCGGTGGAGGATGCAGAACTCCAGGATTAGGTTTACAATAGAGCCACTCTGCCGTTCCTTCCTTGCTTCCACATTCTTCGCAAATTAAAACTATATTGAAAAGACTATTTATTTAAAAAAAATGCCATGACCACAAGCTTAACGTACTGCACTTTGAGCCTATCACTTTCACAGTAGTCACGAGAGAACGGATATGGTGTTTCATACCTATTTGCATAACACACCATTTTCATGTAATTAGCATACAAAGAGCTGGTTAGTTGAGATGGGACGTTTTGTCAGACGATTTTGAAAGATCGATAGGCAGCCTCTTGTGCAGCGTCAATTTAAGAAATTCTGCAAACAAAATATGCGTTCTATTCTTAACATTAGTGTATGCAATGTCTTTTTCGTCCTAAAGAGAATATTCTCTACAGCTCTATAAGTGGCTTTTTCCGAGATAGGATCAGTAATTCCGAATTTTGCCGCAAAGTGGTGCTGCCAGCAATATTATCGTTTGGCGCATAGAAACTTTGCTATGCTTAGATTCCACTATAGCTTCCACCGTCTTGAAGTTTATATCGAGAGTAGGGGAGTACATTAGTGAACACCCTGTTTATTCGCCATTTGATAATGTCGAATTTATAACGCATGATTTTATTTAACAAAATGTTTTCTTTTCTGTATATGAAGTATTATTTAATTTAATTTATTTTTCTTTTCTGTACAGAAGCCAAGGCCTATCGAGTTTGTAACGAGAACGGTGTTTGGCTCTGGGGTAACTGGACGAATTACGATGCATGTGTGAACTTCACGACACCGGTAGGTCATTTCTTATTCCATTGTATTTTAAAACAATTATATAAACAACTGCTAATCCGGTAAGAAAAACTATAAAAAGAAATGCATTCAAGTTAAAAAACTGTCACTAAACTGAAAGTCCCTAATTATTTTCGCTCGTATAATTCTTGAGTAGTTAAAAAAGTATATAGTTTATTTCTCTGGACACTATATAAGTTCAGTATGATAACTTCTCTGATATAAAATGATGACAACAGTTCCAGAATTTTTGAAAGTTGCGTTCTCTTTGAAACATTTCTCTTTTGTGAAAGAGAAAGATGATTCGTTTCTGTAAGATGAATACATACTGAATAATGAAGTCAGAGAGTATAACACAATATCTGCTTCATTGAATATTGATCGAAATTTTCTTACGATGCTAGTTTTGCGCAAATAATCGTAGTCAGCAGAATAATTTTTCTAGAATTCAGGTTGAATTGTTAAATTTTTGGGTTTTTTTTATTAGAATGAATTCTATATGATGAGCAAATCATATAAAATTCCTTCATGCTGAACATCAAAGAAATATAACTTTTTAAGAAGAACAAAATTTTATGTATTCTCCAGAAAATGCATGAGAACTATCTAAGTTTCCTAGTAATATATAATTTTGAAGGAAACACAGAGCTCTGTGGACGCATAAAATAGTTAATTTCTTGTCCAGAATCAAAATTGGGTAATTTCTGATGCCTTGAGAAAATATTTCTACAGAAATTCAAAACTTTACTCATTTATAAGGATTAGAAGTAGATAATTGAATATCATTAAAATATTTTAAATGCTGGTTAAAAGACTATTTTTTTTAAAAAAAGAATGTGCAATAGTTTAATTATTTATCTGGCAAGAAGGTATTTTCGGAAAATCATTCATCTTTTCATTTATATAATTTTTTTTTGTTTTTAGATAAGCATCATAACAATATAATATAGACATAATAAATTTAGAGGGCTAGTAGAAAGCAAAAGTAAATTCAATTAAAGATATAATAGGATATATAATATCATAAGGAAACTGCTTTGAAACATTACAATAATAAAATTGTTAAAATTTCACTTTTAGATTACGTTTGGAAATACTCTCAACACATTTGAAACTTCTATTTAGTGGATGAGTATGAAAATGATTTCCTTGTTTTCAAATTATTTCAAGAAAAGGTCTGCCCTTTCTTTCAACCGCCACTTGGCTTGACAATTCTTGTTTTTCCTCATTAGGAATAATTATAGCCTTTACACGTATACTGATACTCAAGGATGGAAGTGTAAGACAATCTATAGGATAATTAATTCGATGGCGGAGGAAAAATCTTAATCAGTTATGAGTACAACAGTTAAACCAACTGAAAAACCATAAAAATATTCTGGTACAGAATTTGTACCGTTCGTCAGAGAATGGGTAATAAGAAGTGTTCCTTCGAAATATAGGATGAGTTATACTGAATCCCCTGATTTCAAAGGTTTATTGTGCAGCAGGTAATTGCTGAATTTGTTTTAAAATACATGCTTAAAGAGGTAATGTGCGGAAGTTTCGAATGAGTAACAGATGCTTAATATGTGCTTCATTATTATACATGGTATGCATCAAATATATAATGGAGTTCTTGCCAAACCTTCTATAGCAGCTGTTATACAGCCTTTTGTTAGAAATGGACCGTCGTCTGGTAAAGTAAAGTCAATCAGTTCATATTGTAGAATGTACCGTCCTTTTGTGCATGTGTTTCATGACGGCATTTGTGTATTTAAATGTGCTCCAGTTATGACTTCTGCCCCGAATACATAAAAATAAACTGCTTAGATTTATTCTCCAAGATGGTACAACAGTGCATTTTTCTTGCAGAAGTGCGGAAATACCTCAATAACACATTACCATATTGGTGGATTGGTCGCTCGGCTCACAGGTAGAGAACTGTTACTGTCACAAAAATTTCAGATTTTTTTAGTGGAGGTTTATAAGCCTCCCAGTCCGACAATCATCACTGAGTTAAAAGTTGATATAATACCTACTATTGCCAGTGTAGATAGATAAATTGCTAAGGAAGGTTAGGCAGGAATTGAATTATATACTTGATATATGCTTTGTTAAAAAAGAAGCTCAAATTAAATATTAACATTCAAAACTTGATCATATTATTCCTTGGATTATGTATCTTTCAAATGAATATGCAACAACCTGTTGCACAGTACAGCTTTGAAATCAGATCAATCATTTAGATTCACCATGGACATAGTTTCCATACACGTTTTATGTAGAGATAATTTACTTAAAATAATTTCGTAAGTAACGAAAAGAGGAGGTCAAATATCGTTTCAAACGTATTTATTCTAAGCCCTGGAGACTTTAGAAACTTTAAAAATATACGCAGATGTCCTAAATGTTTTTAATTTCCATCTGAACCTCAGAAATTAAGAAGGCCCCGAAACATTAATTTCAAAAAATATAGAGAAAATCCCGCCTATAAATGAAATGTTTTGATTGGCAGGGAAAATACTCTGTCGAGTTCTAACTTGCATTTTAAAATTCCAACGCTCGTACGTTTAGAGGTAGTCATGTATAAAAAATGGATCGTTGCACTGAATAATTTTTAAAGAAAAGAAAATAAGTTCAATGACTTATGAATTCGAAGAAAATTCGAAGCAATGCTTCAGAATACACTCAAAAGTTAAATAAAATTTGTAAAACCATGGAAGAGTTTTAGATATTACAACCACAACTCTCTGTACATTATATTATTTTATGTAATTCTTTAAGTGCCAAAATGATAACTTAATTTGCTGAAGAAGTTAGAAAAATATTCCATTACTTTATTCATATGCATGGTAAATAAAATTCTATCCCATTGATTAGCACTAAGAAGTTGAACCAATTTTTTACATTGCATTTATTGCTTACAACATCCTATTCAATAATTCAGTTTCCAGATCACGTCCAATAGAGCCATTTCATTCCTTGTAAAATAGAGCTTCAGAAGAAAGTGTTTCTAAATATAGAATTTAATTACGTATTGAAATAAAGACAAATGGCCTCAGCGATCGAACACCAAGATATGAAAGGGGAGTTATTGACCCTTCTTTTTCTCATTTGTTTTAGGGTATTCCGAAAGCACCTTTGACTGTGAGCCTCATTCTTCTGGTCTGTTCTTTAATATCGCTTTTCTTCCTGGCTGTCACCATTTTTATTTTCTTTTATTTCAAGTGAGTAGTTTTATTCATCTCATGATGTGTTCTTTACTTTTTATTCATTCGCTACTTGGTAAGGAAGATGATTAAATTCAAGAATATTCTTAACGTTTTGTTTTCTGTGCAGGAAAGGGCTCGGTTTCTGATCTCGGTAACATGATTTAATTGGAAGAGAGGAACTTTAATATGAAGTAGTGCTGAAAGTATTTGTCGAATAGTTTATGTAGTTTATAACTAAAAAATAGTTGTGAAGTATAGTGAAAGAATAGAAATCATCAAAGAATATTTCCCATTTCTGGAGATAATTTATTGAGATAAAACGATTATTAGAATATGAACAATAATATACCGAGCTGTTTTAATCAAAAGTAGAATTCACTTAGCACAAGACTAGATTGAGAAACTATTTCAAAATTTAATAAAGAAAGATGTTTTCTTTGTATTATAAATTTAGTTGGCGAGCATTAATTTAAGGATATTCGTATATATGAATCTAGTATCCCACC
This sequence comes from Araneus ventricosus, assembly GCA_013235015.1. NCBI lineage: Eukaryota > Metazoa > Arthropoda > Arachnida > Araneae > Araneidae > Araneus > Araneus ventricosus. The sequence continues at coordinate 14,751 of BGPR01017973.1, read as the reverse complement.
CAATGACCGCCAGGAGGCGCTCCGTCCATTTTATAAACTAAAACTTACTAATATTAACCCCTTGGCATACGATTTTATTTAACCTCCTATTAAACTGCCACTACCCATTTGGAATATTTATTATTATTTCAATCTATTTTAGATGAAATAATAAAGGATACTTGAGGCATTGAAGCATGTCCAGGTGATTTTTGTATTTAAAATTAATTGTTACTTTGACTTTATTACCAATTTAAATATCAAAAATTCTGTAATTCGATGCGCGAGTCCGACTCGTCATTGTAAGCGAAGGGGTTAATAATACTGTAGAAAACCGTGTACATATTCATACATTCCGATCAAGATAATGATTCGGGCCAGATGCGTGCATGAATCTTTTACTTTTATTTCCATTATCATTTTTTTTCTTTTCTTATCCCTTAAATTTTTTAAATAAATCTGTTTTAAAATTTTAATTTCTTCATCATTTCTCCTTTATTCCCCACATGAATGTGTGGTCACTTAATATGCATTGGGTAGAATGTACATAGGATATTCATGTATAATCATTCTCTTAAGAATGACGGGATATATTTTTATCAATAAATAGTATAATTTTTTGAATAAACCTGCTCTAAAATGGTTAAATGATTTCCGAACCTCATTTAATCATGCAAGCAGTGAAAGATAAATTGATTAACTAAAAGTGTTTCTGTTTTTCAAAGTGAAAGTTTCTCTTGAAAAACTTTAGAATTTTCATGAAGAAATAATATTTTATTTGGCTTCCCCTAATAATTATGGATTTTTTTTCGTAAATCTCGTTACACTTCATAATTATGCTGTTCTTAGTTTTGTACATCATGCTTAATTTTTTGTGAGTCTCGCTTTATTTTTCTTCATAAAAATTTAAGCAGTTTCTTTTGAATTCATTTGGCAGTATGCCAAACAATGAAATCTTTTTTTAATTTCTATTATGACTGTAATTTTTTAGGTATACATATTGTGTTTTCAGTGTTTCTCTCATATTGTAAACAGTATTAAACAATAAATTTCTGCTTTCTAATATTGATCTGAAAGACTTGTCATATGGAAATATTTAAAAAAAATTATTTTCATATATGTGAAATTTAAGTAATTTAATTTTTTTAAAAATACATTAAATATTCTTTATCTTGCTGTACTTGAAGCTAATAAAGTAAAAGAATTTATTCTTTAAACATCATTCGCTTTTCTACTCTTTAAAATCTCTCTCAAAGGAAATTTCTCGACTTTTGTATTTTTCACCTCACGTTTTCTTACTACAAAAATATTCTGCTATCAATATACGCAAAAAAATACAATAATGTTACGCAAAACGAAGAATCAGAAGTTGAATTCGTTACGTTTGAATTAAGTACATTCATACAGAAAGTATTTTTTATTCTAGAAGTACTTTCCGCCTTATTTTCATACATTTGTGTTTAACTTGACTTGTTTTCTGTTTATAATTAAGAAAGTTTGCAATCAATTTTATACGCACTTCCTGATGTTCTAGAGTTTTGGAATTTTGTATGCTTGTATTCTGTATGGCGAAACACTATTTTAATATTTTCATAGCTATGTAACCTGTTTTCATAACTATGTCACTTCGTCAATTTAACCTTACTACACCTGGTATTGAATATGAGAAAAAATTATTTTTCGATTTCAAATATTTATAATAATGAATTAAAAATTAAATACTATAAAGTAAAAAATAGTTAGAATTAAAAAATTCTACTTTTTAGCAAACTAATAAAAGAGAGGTTTCAAAAACTGTTTTTATCAAATTTAATAAAATTTGAGTTTGTAGAAAAAATAGAAGCAGTATATAGTAAAAATATATTTTCGTAATTTTTTCATGCTGTGTAGAAAATCGTAAACGGAATTCGGAATTGTGTTTCAGTTATGGTTAACTTCTAAAATATTTAGGTATTTTGTAAATATTTAGATAAATTAAGAGGCGTTAATTAATGAAACTTTTTTCTTTTCTAGATCTCTGCAATGTTCAAGACTTCGTGTTCACAGAAATCTTGTAGTCGCACTCATAGTCCATTCCCTGATGCTAGTCGTTATATCTCTCCCTATCGTGGGAGGACCAGACATACCATCATACAGAGATTTGGTAAGTAATTTTTATTTAAAACTAGCCGCATTCGGCGAGCAGCGTGTTCGCCGGAAATAAAATTTCAACTGAATCTCCTATGCATAATTTTATATTCATTGTTCCTTTAACAAAGTAGTTTTAAACTTCAAATTGCTACAGACATTTAACCCGAGTTCTTTTCGTAGTCCTTGCACTGTTCCTTGTCTACAATAACGTAAAATACTCATTTTATTTCCACAGTAAATTGGCGCGGCGCATTTTACGTCCATCAACATGCTAATGGCTGAAAACACGCTGATAAAAAGAATTAAAATAATAAGAACTAAAAGAATAGAATTAAAGAAAGATAAAAAGAATTAAAAGAATTCTCGCCTTTATTATTAGTAGAGATGAACTTTTTCATTACAAATAATACTTGTCATGAAACAATGGCGAAGGCTGTTAAAAATTACTGATGCTATGATTACCAATGTGACGTCATGTTACCAATATATATATATTAATACATTATTTATTACTAATAATACCCAAAGCGAAAAAATATAAAATGATCAATTGCCTTCCTTGAAAATTTGATTTTGCCCCTTGACACATTTGTTATTACGTTGGAAGAGGGCTAATTCAAACTGTTTGAGTTCGAATTCTTCAAGCCTTCTAATTACTTTTTGGCAACTTGAAATTCCTTTTTAATATAACGTTAAAGGAAACCAATTCAGTTTATTCGAATTTTTATTTTGACTCTTCAGCTTCGACTTATTCAAGTTCTACTACATTCGAAAATGTCTTGATATTTTCGACTAGTTCACAGTGTTCCAGGGAAAAAACATCAGGCCATGGAGTAAAAGAAAAACTGACTCACATAGAAAAAAGTATGAAATGCTAAAAGGAAAAAACTGATCGAAAGAAAATGCAGCTTGAAAGTCTTTAGAGACAATTTTTAAATGTCTTTTGAGAAATGGTTTCAGAAAAGTTTGGCTCTGCGCTCAATGGCAGTGACATTTGGATAAGGCTGTTTACTTCAAAGACTTCATTGATTATGAATAAAATCTCACGCATATATGCTGTAATTTGTGCCAGAATTTCTAAAATAATATATGCATTACAAGTTATGAGATTTTTTGCATTATCTTTTGTTTGAAATAAATGGACTTCGGACTGAAATTTTTCAAAACAAAATACCTCGTATGCAAACAGTTTGTTTCATTTATTATCTGCAGCTATTATAACAATGGAAGTGGCATAGCTCGTAGCTCAGAATAAATCAATCATTGTTAAAATATTAACAATTGTCAAATAAATTTAATATAAATATAACTAAGTGCGAGTTATATCTTTTTAATCCGTTTATTTATAAAAGTTATTTTCTTTCATTAGAAACTGCACTTAAACAACGAAATGAGTAATGTATAAAGTTACAAGTGAAGACGAAAACGAAGCTGTTTAGTAAAATTTTTATACAAGGAAATTTACTTATTTATACAATTCAGATTCAAATCTACAAAATCAGGGCATAATTAAATCAATTTATTTTTTAAAAAATGGCTTAGATTTGGTTATTATCTTTGCAATGCGATAAAATAAAAGAAAACCCACTTATACTCATCTGCTCAAGTGTCTAAAAGGTTGGTTAATTATGTTGTTAAAAGTAAGCACATGTTACATTACTTTAGAGTTTTAGCGGTAGAGGACAAACAAAAACATAAATCCTAATTTAGAACTTCCTAGAAATATATTCATTTACATGGAAAAGGGGGTGACATGTTCTACTTGCATCCCAATTTAATTACCCAACCATTAAACAGCTAAATTACAACTTTATGTTCAGAAGAGAATGAAATATTTGCTTTTGTTTTTGATTCAGAAAATGATGGAGGCGTTATATGCAATTACCACTCAAAGAAATTTTCAAAAGGAGGAATTTAAGAAATATTTTTCAGTTATGACGTATCTAAACATGGAGTTCTCAAACTAAGGCTTATTCATAAAATGCAGCAACAACAACATCAAAAAACACTCAATAAGCAATGACGATAGCATACAGCGGATTGAACAATATTTTTCATAAAACATAGCATCGCAATCCTCTTATGCCGGCAGAAAAATGAAATGTCACTTGCTCTCGCTGATCTCTGATTAGAATAAAAAGGAAAAGACTGATAGTCTATAGATAACTTATCCTTAAACTGCTTCATGTGTGCCATGTGCAGAAATGCAGTAGATTGAGATCTGTGAACTGTTAATACCGACCCTAGGCATATCCACCAACTCTTAGATTAGTTGTACAACCGATTACACCAGTTAAAATGTCATGTTAAGCAGCTTCCATTCATTCAGTGGTACATTTATAAACCACTTTTGGTGTATAAATGTGCCAAGAATATCCCGATTTTTTAAAAATAATGGTCACAAAGTTGTTTTAGCAAATTACCTGCTTTTAAAGTTGCATCTCTGGCGCTTTATTATGAATTCATATCGATCTTTATTCTATGGTAAATAATGCCCTCACTCTGTTCTATCACTGATCTATTTTTAATGCCCACGCTGATAATTTATTACTATAAAAAAGAATACATATATATGTATCATCCGCTACATGCTTCATATGTGCCATGTCCAGAAATCAAGTAGACTCGTATATAGGGATTGTGGAGGCAGACGCACAAGTACAGGTACATCCACCAGTTCTTTGTATACCTTTCGATCCACGATCCAGTCGATTACATCAATTAAGATGCGATCTTAAGATACATACAGATGTATCATCCACCAGCTGCTTCACGTATGTCATGTCAAGAAATCGTGTAGGCTCATACATCTGAATTAAGGGGGCCGACCCACAAGTATAGGTACATCCACCATTTATTGTCACGATCCAGTCGATTACATCAGTTAAGATACGATGTTAAGATACTCACAGATGTATCGTTCACCATCTGCTTCATGTGTGCCATGTCAAGAAATCCTGTAGGCCCATATATCGGAAGGGTGCCGATCCACAAGTACAGGTACATCCATCAGTTCTTTGTCACGATCCAGTCGATTAAATCAGTTAAGATGCGATGTTAATACCATCCATTCATTCAATAAGGTGTATGGATGTGCCTTGTGTAAATCCCAATTTTTCTTTCTTTTTCTTCTAATTAATAATCACGGATATCGTTTTAGCAAATGATCTGATTTAAAGTTGCCTTTCTAGCACTATGAATTGATATCAATTCTATGACAAACGATGTTCCTATTCTGTTCCCTCAAAGGATCTATTTTTAAAGAGAAAATTCAATGATATCTTGTACAAAAAAGTTTGATTTATATTTTTCAGTAAAGAAAACCAATTCGTTTTTCGATTTAATATTGTTACGTATCACTAATTTGAGTTAATGTTTCAATCTGTTGCAGAGTTGGTTGTGCAAAACTGTCGTTTCTATAAAGATGTACGCAGCTCTGTCCAGCATCAATTGGATGTTCGTTGAAGGCATGTTGCTCCATAGCCGAATCACTACGAACATTTTTCAAAAGGATGCACCATTCAAGCTTTATTATATCATTGGTTGGGGTAAGCATATACACATGGAGATTTATTTGTTATTGTTTTCATTGCATTGGTATTTCTTTCGATTTATTGTTGTCTAACTATATTTCATTTGCAATTGTCCACACAAAATAATTCTTATTAAATTAATCATTCTTATTAAATTTCCTTTTGAAATTCATAATTCTTATTAAAAATATTCTAGCGATAGAATCTTAAATTTCTGGTCTTATATCTTAATTTTTATCAAATATTTATTCATATGAAGAAAATGTTACTTATACTAGTTTTATTTTAAACTCGTGAATTTTCAGAATCTGATTAACAGCAAGTTTCATCGTTAAAATTGTTTAACTATACAATACGCCATAGCTAATTGTATGAAGAACATAAGGATGAGAATGTTGATATAGTTAAGCTTTAGTAAAAAAGAAAATAAAAAAATAGTTTGCAAGATTTTTCTACTCTTGTATTGATTATTGTAACGACGAGACACTACTACAATTTTACGAAGTTAGTTATCTGAAAACTTTTGGTCAAAATAATGAAAAAGATATTTCAAAAATATGACATGATTAATTTTTCCGATAAATATACGAGATTCCTAATATTATTTTTCTACAGATTCAGGTCTTTTTATTGAACAATGAATATTGAGCATATATGTTTTCACGAAAAATATTATCAATAGGTATTCCATTAATCAATAGGTACTCTATTTTCCACATATTTCTAATATAGGATAAAAACATCTAATATTCAATCATTTTAACACTCGAATCTATAAAATATTTTGAATTGAATAACAGGAAAATGAAAATTTTGCTATGAATAAATATAGTATTTCAAGAAAAGCCTAAGGAAATGATGAATTTATACGACTTTTTTAAAAAAGTAAAGCAGTATACAGCAAAATATTCCTAAATACTTAATGAAATTTAAAATATGTATAAAAGTGTATTAAAATTTTTTAAATGATATATTTTTGAAATAACTATTTTGAGTTTTAACAGTGAATCAAAAACATGCACGAAAATTTTCAAAATAATTTAAAAGAAATTTCAAATTTGTTAGAAATGTTTTATTGTAACTGCAGTTCATAAAACAACGTACGGGAGATTCGAAAGGGTTCTGATAATTAATGGGTTGTCAAAGTATCATTTTCGCGGAAACGTCATATGTGCTCCACTGGTTGGCCTAAAATGAATTGCTCTAGACTAACTATCATTATTCCAGTTCGGCTTAGTTTAGTTAGAATAATATCCTGTTTTAACCCAGCGTTTCACACGTATTTTCCCGTTTCCTATATTGGGTCCAGAAGCAGATACTCATGTACATGTGTATAATTTCTTAAACTACTATGGATAAAATATTCTTAAGATTCCATAGACTTTACTAAATGCAATGAAAGTCAAATTATTCAATTTAAAAGCAAATTTTCAAGACTTGGAAGCTAGTACATCAAAACAGCTAGCCGCTCAGAGGGTTAAAGCTGAACTAGGGCTATTTGGCGGCGGAAATCTCCATGAGCCATGGCCTCACAACGAGTACAATTCTGCCAACTTCGTCTCTTCGAAATTCCGCAACATGCCAGCGGATATGCGTTTGATCCTCCATACAAAGAGAAGATCTTTCTTAGAGTTCTGTCTGGAAACGGGGATCATCACATCCTGAAACCAAGGCTCTGCTATGAGGCCACCGTGGCCTTATTATTCGAGCAGACACAATTTTATCTAACAACCACCATACCAATGTAAATAGTAATTTGAGCAACTGCATTTCTTCTAGACTGTTTACACCACTGATTGTTTCGGGAAATGAAAAGTGCGTGTTTTTGAATAATTCAGCTGAATATGCGAATGATACATGAAAGGCTTGAAATATTTTGCTGAACCATATCGTAAATTGCATGCTTTGATGCAACACCAGTGCGACAAACTTGCGGAAGGGATAGAGGGAAAAATTGCTGAACACGGACTGATGTAGCAGGCGCACAATCTGGGACTTCCCCTCTCCTCGTCACTCATTACCTCAAATGTCGCTCGTTAAGCGAGTCATATTTTTAACAAATTATTTAGCTCGTTATGCAAATTAATCGTTATGACAGGCGTTTGTTAAGCGATATTCCACTGTACTCTCTTCAAATTCGTTCGTTGCTGTTATCAGGAGTCGAAACAGGTGTTCTAAATTACCCCTTAGTGTCTGGGATAATTGGGAACACACCGGGGTAATTTCGACCGATCCCTGTAAATGAGGTTGGTTGATAAATTATTTTGGGAAAAAGGCATTGCTTAATAAGCCGTGTAGAACGTGATTCTGAAATCACAAAAAATATAGACCTCTTCTACACTATCATTTTAAATTTAAAAAAAAAATGTTTTCAAAATTCTTTTCCAATTACCCCTTCTAACCCGACACCAATAGCAAAAATTTTCTTTCAGAATATTAATAAGTAAATTGATATTTTGTTAATGCTTATAAATTTAAAATTATAATTATAATTTTTTTATTGTTCAAAGTGAGGATTAATAGTTTCATAATGTTATATACAAACTGCACCTATAAGTTAAGAAAATTGTTCCACAATAACACGAACACTTATTACTTCAATTTTTTTAATACTTTTATTTATATGATGATAGGAATAAGTAATAGAAAACGTTCTTCACAAATTGCAACTGCCAGGTGTAATAATTGACAAAATGGCATCAGACGGCGTTCCGCATGTTTCCTCCAGTCACGAATGAGGACTGGCAAAGAAAATACAAAAAATGGCAATTCTGCTTCGATTATGTGCAATCCCTGTCAAAAGGAATGCATTGTTATCGATTTCTTGCCTGCGAAAAAGAGATAAATTGTTTGCTTGGCAATTCAAGAAGCAAAGAGGTGCAATGAGACGGAAATACTTGTTTTCCGGAAACATTGGTTTAGAAGATGCAAAAGAGGAAATTTTGTGAAAATGCTTATTTGGCACGTTCAGCCAATTAAAAAAGAACATTTTCATCGCTGTATTGTATATAAAGCGGGTATCATTTTTAATAATTGTAAATTGAAGTTTGGGAACCACCCCCGTTTTAAAAATGTATAAGAAAGAAAGATATTCGTATATGCAAATAATTCAGATTTGTACTTTAAAAATGCTTAACCTGAGAAAAAAAACTTCATTATGAGAACCAGAACGAGATGGAAATATACCAATTAAATCTTTTGTTTCTAAAAATTAACGAATGGACAAGTAGCTAATAACTTATAAGCGTTTCGTGGATTAATATTTGAACATAAATTCACGACAGAGCTTATTTTTACGAATACAGTCCCAATTTAACAGTCCCAGTGTTTTTAATGTTTAGCTTTTTGCGTTTTTGCTTTTTGTGTTTTTACGTTTTGTGTTTTTGCTCTTAATCTTTTTGTGTTTTTAATGTTAAGCTTTTTGTGTTTTCACTCTTTGGGGTTTTGCGTTTTTGCTCTTAATATTTTTTTGTTTTTAATGCTAAGCTTTTTGTGTTTCTGCTCTTTGCGTTTTTGCTCTTAATCTTTATGTGCTTTGTGTTTTTGCTCTTTATCCTTTTTTTGGAGTTATTGTTGTAAACGATGATTTTTAAATTGTTCTGCTCAAAGCCTTGGAGTTCTTTGTAAATTCTTTTTTTTAATTTAGTTCATTTATTTTGCTTTATGTTTCCCCTGCGGCCTGTGGAAGGCCTTACACCCTCTTGGTTAGGCCGGGCCGGGCGGGTTGTAAATAAATAAATTTAATTTAACCCTTTTAATGAAAAAATCAAATAATAAAACTGATGTAAAATCAAAATATTTGCACCATATGATCCTTAAAACTTTTTTGACGAATCCTAAATTATTGTAAAAAAATTACACTAGCCGAGAAAATACTTTGCGCGTAGCTCAATTGGGCAATCCGAAAAAGGCCGGCCCTAGCGCCAAATATATCATCAATGCTTCAAATCAAAATCAAGTGCTTTTGTTATCACGGAGGCATGATGGAAGATTCCTTAAAGAAGGTTGGAAACAAATTGTTCTTAAATATATAACTGCTGTCCAGATCAAAAGGAAAAAGGCACATTCTAAAATTGAAGTGCTTTTACCTAATACAGAACTCTAAAGTAGTTTATGAAGTTGAATTTAGAGTGACAAAAACTGGGAATTTCGGTGCAACATTGAACTTTCATTTGTCACGAAGGCATGATGAAAGATTCCTAACTTCATGGCGAAAAAGTTCTTGGAAACCAATTTTTTTAAATATATAACCATATGAAAATTAGGCAGCGGAATGCCATCTTATTAGTCATTTTTCTCATTTGACTATGGTTCAAAATTACGCCGTTCTTCTCCAATTACTTTCTTGTAGCTTTGAACAGAAACTTTCAATTTACAAATTACGGCGTTCAAATTTTTGCACTGTTTTTGTTTTTGCAATAGTGTAATGATAACTTTTCTATTTTCTGTTTCTACCTAGTAAGTTCAATATGCACTTGAAATCTAACTGAAGAAATGAAAGAAGTCCAAGATACAAAACCTTTTTTTAAAGAAATGACGGGAGGCTGTCTTTTCAAACAGCCTCTGATGTTAAAGGCGTAGGACTACATTACTCGCGTGACTCTTTTCTGATTTTCAATTTTTATTGGTAACTTCTGTTGTTACCCTTTATCTCTAAAATAAGACATTCGTTATGTTTTTAACATATGTAGTTACCGAGATATAGAGGATCTCACATAAAACATTTTTTGTGGCGTTCTGACGTGTGAATGAATTTCCTTCCTGAGACCCCAATGGGAGGAACGTAGTCCTAGGTTAAAAGAACATGGTTATGTCTGTTAATAAAAAATGTACATGAAATGTGTATTAGAAGATATCCTCACATTTTTAGAAAAGAACGAATTTAATTTAAGTAAATAATTTATGTGTCCAATAAAATAGTATCTTGTGGCTTGTTCGCTTTCTGCTGTTAATGATTCATTTACTTTATAGTATTTCTCTCTTGTGTTAAATTACACTGCAATATCGTGTTACTTAAGGGATTTATTGAATATTGAATTTTCTAATATTTCCCACTCATAACTGTTTACAAAAATGCCTAAAATTGCAAGTATTTATTATTGAAGCTTGTTCAGAAAATTATTAAACAGAAAATTGCTTCCATATTATATATATATAAAGAGAGAGAGAGAAACAGAGAGAATTTCTTAATTTTTATTGAGTTTACTTAACAGCTGAATTAACTTTGAAATTAAAGTGTTAAGAATAAATATATACAACAGTTTTTCGTGTGATCAAAACTTATTTGCTAATTACAGCTTGAAGCGTGTATTGTTCTATTTTTTATTCGAGAAGAAGTGCCTTAGATATATAAATAGTATTTTTTTAAAGATGAAGTTATTGTCATGTTCGTTAAAGTTTACAAGTTTCTTCTGAGTTTTTTAAGTAACCGAAGGTGTTTTTCATTCCTATATACATGATACTATTTCGTATTTTTTGCTTCGGCTTTTATGCTTAAACAAAGAGAACAGTTTTGAATGATATTTAGAAACACTAACCACTTAAATTTTGCTTTTTTTATACCTGAAAAACTAAACAATGTTACTACTTTTTCAATGAAATATAAACTTCGATGTCTTATATATGTTTGAAAATATTTTCACCTAGAGCTATATTCTAAATATAAAGAATAAGAGAATGAAAGATTATTTTTCTAACTAGGTATTTCAAGTTCCATATTTCTTTTAAGTTTGAAAACTTTATTTAAATATGTAAGAACGGTCATGTATTTTCATATTTCAAAGACAATTATTGGATTAAGAAACGTTTTTTTTACTTCTCCAATGAAACCCTAAGTGCCTTAGATGGCTTTTATAAATTAACGTCCAACTTTTTAGAATATTTTTTCCAACAAAATGAAGCATTCTTTGACAGAATAAATATCTACTTCAGTAATCAATCATTAATGCTTCGGTAGATTTCAATTACCTATTAATCTTTATTTTTATAGTTTCCATTCAAATTGAATTTATTGCCTAAAAGAAAATTTGAGTGGATGGTAATGACAATAAGGCATATTTGAATGCTTCTAATACTTTCTTACATAATAATAATTTTTATTATTCTTTATTGAATTATTACATTAATTACGAAACAAGTCAAGGGATATCCCGATTTTTACTTCAGATAAGAGTTCAAGGCAATAAATCTCGTAATTGTGAAGATTAAGTTACCGGAAAATGTAGATATAAAATTAAAACTCATTTCAACTAATATAAAAATAATGTAAGTGATATTAACATTAAATTAAATATGTTATTTCTTGGAATAATTTCGTTGCAAATGTTTCATAAAATCCTAGAAAATAATCCCCATTCATTTTATATTGTGGCCGAAATGATCCTACACCACATAGGAAATAATAGCTTTGAAATTCCAAAATGTCAGTTGAACATTATTCATATAAATATATGCTCTGCTGTATTATTGAATTTTATTTTCGAAATGTTTCTTATAGATTCTTTGACGTTTTTATAGTTTAGTTTCAAATTCATAGAGAAAGCTATTCTTTTCCTCTATATAAATAAACCTCAACACATCACACCTTTATTACAATAGAAAATCAGTTAAATTTTATACTCTCAAGTGAAATATAGATTTTTGCATATTTAGGAAAATATTTCTTAAAGTTTTAACAGGAATCTTTAACAGTTTTCGCACTTCGATGGATACTTATATTCGGGTCTCTAGACACATATGCAGTTTTGGGTTAATACCGTAGCTGCGCATTAAAACTGAATATGGATATTAACTTTCTAATTATCTTATCTTCTTTCATATAATTTTGAGTTTAGTTACATTAACGTCCCGGCTTAAAGCAACACGAGGGCTACTTGTAGACCCCATAATTTTTAGCCGCAGTCAGATGACGAGGAGGACACCTGAGCTGGCACTTTCCTCTCCAAACTTTTGTGCCATACCAGAGGAAGGACTTTTGACCCCCAACGTCAGATTTAGCGTACACTAGGCCACATACATGGCGTATCTTCAGTTGAATCGTCATATAATTTTGAAGAATACTACTCGAAACTTTCTAAATAATGCTCCAAATACAAAGGAATTATGCCATTTCGAAGAAGCGATCAGCATCATATGACAGACTAGTCAGAACCGGTCTCGCCAGTCCGCACGTAGCTCGTGATGACATGCATTCATAGTTTCCCTTCGAGGGGAAGGCAAAGCCGAGTGTGCTCAATCACGATAAAGCACCGCTTCATAGGTCACTCCTGACGTCAAATAACCTGCTGAAACATCACTATCACCAGTAAATTATTGTCAAATTACCTGTGGAAATTCCACAACCAGCCTATTCATCTGCTCCCATGTGACTTTTTCCACGGATGACGAATTTGCTTAAGGGGCAACGATTCTTGAGCTCAAAAGAATTGCAGCGACGAGGTCACTGGAGAAAGTTACAAAAACGAAGCTTGCAATCCGTATTTGCATCTTTGAATGAAAGATGGCAAAAATTCAAAATTTCGTATGGAAGATACTTTGCAGAAACCATCAAATAAACAGGTTGTATTTGCATTCATCCTTCCCTTGTAAAATCAGTTTCGAGTTTCTTTAACGTAGCAATGGTATTACATTTTGGGGAAGGCCATGGTAGTCTATTGGTAAGGTGTCCGCCTCGGAGGCGGAGGGTTTGTTCCAAACCCCTATTCCTTGAAGATCCATCGTGTTTTGGGTTTGTTGTATGTTAAATCATACGTAGAGAGTTAAACGTCCTCCCGCTGGTGTGGTGCGAAGGTTTGGATAGGTGGGTGTAAGCTCATGTGTCGTCCTAGTCATCTGACCGTGATTCAAAATTATGAGCTCCATCCCAAAATGCCCCTCATGTTGCTTCAATACGGTACGTCGATATATTTAAACTAAACTAAACTATTATGGGGAAATCAGTTTTCAACTACTAGTTCTCTGAATTGTTACTTAGAATGCACAGCAGAACTTCGATTAACCATCAGTTTCTGTGATCCGATGTCTTATAAAAATACAATACTTTATAGTATTACAATGCATTTCTGTACATTACTACTCTTATATTGAAGTTTATATTGATCCTTTATTAAAATTAAATACAATATATATGTATTGTTCACTTTTAAAGGATTTTATTTTAATTTTCGTCTTAAGCCAGCAGAAAAATCACGTTACTGTACATGTGCATTAAGATATTTCTGTTATCTGTTCTGTTCAATATCACTAAGATATCTTCATGATATTGAGAGGATTTCTGAATATTGTATAACATCGTGGTGATATCGTACAGTATCTTTAGTTAATAGGGATGGCACACTGCGAACCACAAGCAGGACTCGGGTTTAAACAAGATTATTCGTGATTATTCGATTTCTTCAAATCAGTGTGGCAGACAATGTGTTGAAATGCTATTTTTATGATTTTTTTCATATTGATTTATACACCTAATTATATCGTTTTCACGAAGAAAAATTAATTCATTATTTGCAACAAAATTAAAATTTTATTGTTTGTTTTGTTTTGCAAAATGTTTTTATTTTTCCAACCCATTCGAAAATACATTTTTCAAAACGATTCATTTTGAAAGTCTAAGAATCGTTTCCAAAATATCGTATCATCACATATTTAGAATGTCCATTCTATATTCCAAGTTTTAAAAAAATTACTAATTTTCGAGGCGTTAACTAACGATTTTTTTTAAATTTCTCAGAACCTTTTAAAATAAAGAATGGAAATTACGAATATCTTATTAAGTTATAATTTTATATTTAAATTTTATATTTTAAATATAGAATTATCGTTCCAATAAAGGAGCCGAATAAAATCACAATTTTATTCATGCAGAAAAATGGTTTTTCATTTTTGGGAAATATGGAAAGGGATTTTTATAGAAGTCTTTTTTTTAATTTCTAACTCAATACTTCTTTCTTCTAGCTTGGTTGTGACATGAAACAAAACATTCTTTCTTTTCTTCTTTTTCTTTCTAATCCTACTGATCTGAATCAGAATTCTTTTTCTTCTCATTTCATTTTACGCCTACCTCCAAAAAAAAACGGTTGTAGGTGGTGAAATGTGAAATCATTTCATATTT
>BGPR01017972.1:0-31572 GCA_013235015.1 Araneus ventricosus | reverse complement strand
TACATAGATGGAGCTAGAGGCTTGCTTCTAGATTGTTGATTTCTTTGCTCATCTGATAGCGTCACTTTCTTTTTGGCTATGGTTTTGAAAGAGGGTAAATATTTACATTTCTCTCTATTGTGATTTTGTTTTAAGGGAATTTGTTAAAATTTTTCTTTTTTCCTTTATTTGATTGCTGGATATATTCAGGCCACAGAAAAGGAATAAATTTTGACTTTTGTCATTCCTTTCTACAGAAAATTTGTCCATTTTAGAACTAGAAATGGCGTGTGGTCTCCTATGAGTTCGCCATTCTAGTTCTTTTCCATTTTTCTTCCATTTTGATTATTTTTTTACTTTCTAATTTTTCTTAAGTGTTTCAATTATTAGAGAATTTTTGTTATTTAATACTATAATTTTTTGTTGTGTCATATTTAGGAAAATTTTGTTGATGCAATCACTTAATGCTGCTGCGTTGAGCGCGCAAAAAGGTGTATTGTCATCGTTATTATTATTGTTCACTTCTTTTGTTTCTTTTATTTATTTTTCTTTTTAATTCAAATTTATGTTTTTCTATTATTTGTCTTTGTATTTCATTAGAAGTAGCTGCATATGCGCCTTTCTATTTAATGCGAAAAATAGTTTTTATTTAATTTCAATTAATATTTAAATTAATTTTGCTATATTTTTTATCAATTATAACGCTAATATAAATAAATCTTCAATAAATAAATTAAAAATTTTAAAGCATTCGGTGAAACATTATTTTGCGACGCAGACTTACAATGCAATAATTTCGGAAAATTACAAATAAATATATATATGATCCGAAGCATTTTAAACTTTCCGATAATAACGACCAAACACAATTACTCTATCTTAATAGAATATTTACCTTTCCAAAGCAAAATTCTACATCATTTATTTACTAATTTAATATGTTACTGAAGTCGGTGACATTTATATATTAAACCAAAAACTCAGTGATGCATTACAGACAAAAGAAAAACATGAATCTGACTTCCGATTTTAATCTTCGAAGAGTAATTTTGAATATTCAAGTTTAAAAAATATCAGTTTGTGCAAGAACCCTCATCATTTAGCTTCTTGAGTGTACCAAAATTCACGAAGTTGCAATGCCGATATCTTTCTGAATACTAATGGTATTGAACTGGAATTTTTATATAAGTTGTCCTATATATCTGACTCTTAAGTCATGAAAGTAAAATTACGCTACATTTCGCACAGGCGCCGTAAAAATTCATTTACTAAAAATACTCATATTTCCTTTAATATTCAAAGTATTTACTTCAAATTTTAATACAATGCTTCTCTAACATATTGTCACGTATTCTGTAAGTTTCATACAATTTGGTTTTAAACTCTGCAAGTTACAAGCAAAAAACATGCGGAAAAATTTGGGATATTTTTAAGAAACCTTTATATCTTTCCGAATATTTGTGCTATGCAGTGGCGGACTGGCCAGGTTGTCAGCTTGCCTGATGACATGTGGGCCCCCTTATTAAGTCAATATGGGGCCCCAGGATTGTGAGTGTAAAGGAGAGAGAAAGAGAAGAACTATTTTTTTTTTTTTGTCAAGAAAATATATTCACCTTTTCTGAGCAACAATCTTCATGTACAAGACCGGGAAGCAATAACCACAAGATTTTTATTCTTCTAGAAGGCCCCCGGCAAGGAGGGGATAACCCCTCTGCTCAAGAAGGGTGCGACCCTTGGAGGTGGCCAAACAACTTGCTTTTTGTTGTTGTTTGTGCATTTTGCCGTCGTAAAACTGACGGTCGAGCGAACTCGCCTATTTTCTAAAGTAAAGAAAAAAAAATATTCTTTGGGCTGCTAAAACTGTAACAATGGAGGGGAGAGGGATATCACGTAATTTGAGGACCAAAGGACGTCTTTGAAAATGCTCCATTTTTCTGGGATGAATGATGTAGTGATATTAGTGAAATTTCAAAGCTAAAGATCATAAAGACTTTAATTAAGAAATTCATTGTGAGGCAGCGGTGGTCTAGTGGTAAGGTCTCGCCAATAACTTCTGAAATATTTATCGCACGAAAATTATTTTTACACCATTTTAAAGAGCAATAAATTGCCTTTTTACTGATACTGGTTTCATTGCGGTAAAATTTTTCTCTAATTATAATTAACATTTCAAAATTAATTTTAAACGCAATTTGTAACAATGTTTTCTTGTCATAAAATTAAATTCAAACCAATTTATTGTTTCATTAATTGCTTCATTCACACGCTATTGACACTGTTAAAGTTATGATAAGAAAATAATGATTTATTTGGACATTAACTCCAAAGCAGACTTGGGGCCGCAGTGGCCTAGTGGTAAGGTCTCAGCCTCGAGGCAGGAGGGTTCCAAGTTCGAAGTTGCTTCAAAATGGTAGGTTAATATAACTAAGTCTAAACCAGAAGAAATTCATTATCCGAGGAGAAATTGGAATCTAGTTAAAAGGAATTAGTAGATGATTTGAATGCAGAGTAATTACTGACAGATTTGCACAGTCTTCATGAACTGATTTGCCACTTAAGTGGACAACATGTAATACACTTCTGTACTTTTGAGTTATTAATATTTGACAATAAGAAGTATTCTATAAAAAAGTTGGAATTGGTAAATAGTTTGTACTTATTTTCAGTTTGGCTAAAAAATTCTCAAAATTGCAGTACAGTTCCAAAATTACAGTATACTATACAACCTTCAAAATTATTTAATTTATTTTTGTGAAATTGTATTTATAGTTGAAGGGGGAAAGTTATAGTATAGGGGAAAAAGTTTGGGAACCCCTGTTTTAATCGGAAGTTCCTCATTTTTACAAATAAACACAAAACTCTCAGCACAACATTGACAATAAAACTTATCACCAATCAAGATTTTTTTAAAAGCAACAATTAAGTATGAAAGGATCCAGAAAATGTTTTTTTTTCATTTGATTGTGTTTATTTTATTTATTTGTCTCCACAAGAATCGTTGATCAAGATTATTTAGATTCTTCAATGAAATGTTTTAAAATCAGGAACAATTTATTAAAGAATAAAAACTGATTAAATCCATGAAAAAAAACTCCAAACATGCATGCCATTTTTTATTGAACTTACAAAATACATCTGTCATCATCATATATAATTTACAACATATTTACATGAATGCAAATATTGTATTACGCTTTGAATAAACCTTATTTCGCATTACAGCCTTTCAATTTTAGCCAGTAATGTGGAGTGGTTGTGGCTCACAATATTACTTGTGGCTGGTTTCACAGTCCATTTGATCCATTATAAGTGTGAATAATTACTGAGCATTTGGTTTTGCTCACAGCACTAATCAACCTCCATTATTTTTGTTTTATCAAGTGCTTCAGAAAATGAACCTAATACCGATAGTCTGGTGACTGATGGCTGCATGTTTTGGAATGGACAAATCCACTGATTTTCACTGATGGTGAATTAAGATGGACTGATGGATGGAGGATTAAGAACCAGTTTAAAATGTATTTTAAAAAACTTTTTTAATTAGTATTTGCCTTTAATGAAGTGCTTCAGTGAATACAAATTTGAACATTAGAAATTTCTTTTATTGATGCTTAGCAAAATTTGAAATAGATTTTTCTTCAAATTTGCACTCGTTCTTAATAAAGTTCTTTTATTTACATATATCACAGTACAAAAACACAACTTTTGTAAAATATCATATAAATATATAAACTAGAGAATTAAAAATAATGAATTTTTAATTATGAAATTGTATAAAAATTTGATAATTCCATTTTTGGCAAAAGACTTATGTAATAAAACCAAATGGTAACATTTAAATTGTTTGGCAAATTAGGATTAGGGAGGCGGCTCAACACCGACATTTTTTTTTTTTTTTTTGGAAAAGAATTATATTGCCTGAACAATTTTTAAAAAATCTATAACAAAAACCGTCTACTGATGTTGATAAGCAGTCATCATTATTTCTGTAAGAAAATTCATTTCAAATAATACAAAAGAACATTTCATTTTAACATTTTTACGCAAAAAAACAAAGGTATTTTTGTATGTGAGAGAGACTGCAAATGACTAAAAAAATGAAGCGTTGAAACTGAATACAAATTGCAATGTTAAAATATTTCTATCAAATAAATATTAATAAATAATAATGAACCTCTTCCTACATTCCATTAACTGTAATTAATAGAGATATTTATAGCATTATTTACACTTAGCATGTAAATTTTAATTCTGGGAACACTTTATAAAACTAATGTTTCATTAAAAGTAGATTTTACACCAAATATCACTGGCCACATTGAAAAAAGACTTTTTTATAATATTTTATATATAAACACTGTATTACCCAATAGGGTGTCAAATGATAATAAAATATCTGAAAATGAAAAAAAATATTTACTAAATAAAGCTTCATTCATTTACTGATGCATGTTAATGAAACAACAGCTAATATGAGAGAACTGATATATGCATTAAGACATAATATAACATTTATGTATTAATGCATAAGTAATACAGAAATAAAACATAACAGGTACAGGTAAGCAAAATATTTAAAAAATAAATGATATGACATTCCAATCAGATGAAAAGTTCCTTAACTATTAAATCATTTCAGGCAAGTATATAATAATCACAATGATACAATACAAGGACTGGAATATTAAAAGTGGTGATTAATCTGTAAAATCTCAATAGGACAAAAACCAAATGCTGTCCTTATGATTATATTGACTAGATATCTAAAAGAGAAATAAGTCATAATATATGGCCACTTTGATGTGCAATAACAAAGACATCCTTTGCTGAATTCCACAGATTGAAATAACGAGATTAACCAACATTAATGATGGATAAAAATTAATTTCAGAATTCATAATGTTTAAAAAGACCACAACAGCTTGCAATGTGGATGTAATGCTGACTGGAAAACTTATTGTTTTGCAATCTAGATGTAATGGATGCAATGTGCAAATTCAGAAAAACAATAAGGAAATAAATAAAACCTTCTACAAGAAGTCAAAAGAATGTTTCCAGCTTTTGCAATTAGTGGCACAATATGACGTATTTGTGCTTCATAGTGTGCTGAAGAAAACCCGAGTATGCATTTTGGACACCTTCCTTTCGACCGATCAGATCCAAAATTTGATGCAAACATACAATTTTGGTGATAAGACCACATACCAAATTTCATTTATCTAAATCGTTGCCTTTTCTGAATTGTCACATTAACATACACGCAAATATGAAGACCAACAGACCAGTGGCGAATCCAGGGGGAGTGCTATGGGAGTCCACTGGTACATGGCAGCCCCCCATTTCCTCCAGAGCTAAACCAAAATTCTTGATTTCTTCAAATCACTACACCTGTTTGTTCTTAATCTCTTTTTTATTTCATTTTTTGATAAAACGTGGCAACATTGCTTTCTGGCTTGACAGGCTCGAAAATGTTCCCACTTTTTGTAGTCATTCCACTTGTACTTGTAGCATTAATGCGGTTGGAAAAAAAATTTGGCTAGTTATTTCATTGTGTTTTTATTAAATTATCAAAAGCATTGTAGTATCCTTTGTGATTCTTATTGCCAAGTAAAGCTAAAGTGATTTGACTTAGATAAGCCATGAGGTCACAAAGATACAAAATTTTTATGGCCTCTGCCCCCATGACCAAAATCCTGGATTCGCCACTGCAACAGATGGCTAATTTGTTGAAGGATTTGATCCCAAATTTGATACGGATTTGCAATTCTGATGATAAAACTATGTACCAAATTTTACCATCTAATTCTTTACATTTTTGAGTTATCACTTTGCATACAGACAAATTTCCAGTGGTAGGATTTCAACCAAAATTTAATAGAAATCTAAAAATTTGGTGTAAAACGCACATACTAAATTTCATTCATTATAGCTTAATGCATTTTTGAGTTATTGTGTGCACAGACAGACAGAGCAACATAAATCCCAAAATGCAATTTTCACATTCAAGGAAATCTAAAACATGGGGATTCATCAAAATCTCAAGGTTGGTTTTTTTTTTATGATTAAAACACTTTCTCTTTGTATATTTCGTATGCAAGAAAGTAAACAGGACCTTCACTCCTTTATAAGAATAAAATCGTGTCTCTTTTTTCCAAGGAAAAACAGACTAATATTTTAACTACATAGATCGGTTGTAGACAATCATGAAATCATTAAGCAATTAATAAATTACAGCAGCAATTTTATCACATATAAAATCATTTTTCATATTCTCCCATTATTTTGGAATTAAAGTCAGGACGCATAGTGATTATTTTGAACAAATCATTCAAAACTTCATATTAAAATTAAAACTGAGATTCAACATATAAAATCTGAGATAGCATCCATAAGTCATATAAATCAAATAAGACTAACTAAAAAATTCGTCTACAAAGAATGTACATAAATCATGCTGTAGAAATAAATATAATAGTCATAGAAATAAACAAATAATCATAGAAATAATTAGAATAGTCACAGAATAAACATAAATAATGTCAGAGAAAAAGTTAAAAAGCTTGTATATAAAGTAATGTAAAATAATATTACAAGTCTTAAGTAAAAAGCATAGCTTTAAAAAATGTCATATAAAATAATTACATTGAAGTTTTTGTTATATGCAATAAAATATTTCCATTCCATTTATAAAATAAATTATTTGATACCTTATGCATCTATAACCCAGTTCAAATATGTAAAATATATAAAAACATTACTAAATGATAAAATCTTTAAATTTTCAGATCAACTCATACAACAATTTTCATATCTAATTTCAAAAAGAAGTTCTGTAGTATTTTAAAAGTTAACAATTGTTTTTATTATTTTATAATAAATAAATGTTAGGGTTCTTTAAGCCAAATTATAACAGCTTAAAATAAAAAATGAATTGAGAAGAGAATATTTAGCATCTGCATAAAAATTTTTAATTCATTGAATTTATAATATACAGATGAGATGCAATTTTTAATTTTCTGTGCCAATTAAGACAGATATAGTGCTTAAAAATTACTATAATAATAAGATAATTACAATTAATTATCTATAAAAGTTACATTAATGAGCAATAATAAATATACTATTTAATATCATATACTATTGCATGCAATAATAAATACTTTCTTGAATATAACAAGTATAACTTTCAATCCTTACTACAGTTTTCACAAAAGTTTTCAACATATATGAATTCATGACAGAAAACAAATATGCATATTATAAATATTTTTGTCAGATGCAAGCAGTCATATCACAGTTTAAAAGCTAGAATAAGGAAATAATATAAAATTCATTCTGGAACATTTACATTTCTCCTGAATTTCTATTTAAATGCAAAATTGCATTATAATTTGTTGTTAATAATATATCTTCAGGAGTACTTTCAGAGTCATAATCTCCATCAAATATATCTGGAGAATTCTCCTCCTCCAACTTGGGAGACTTTTGAGCAGGAACATCACTGCTTTCAGTGCACTTTCTTTTTGTTCCACCAGAAGATAGAAATAAATCGTTAGAATTCTTTTTGGTGTAAGTTGGAACTAGCAAACTTGGACTGTCATCTAAAACTTCTACATCACTTGAACTATCAACAATATCCCAGTTAGAAATGTTTTGATTTGAAGACATTTTGCTGTTCTTAGATATAAGTTTAGAATTCATTGAAAATGTGTCATGTTTTGGTTTGAGAAATTTTGGAGGACTAGATTCCACTGAATCGTCAGATGATAATAAATCTACTAATTCAATACCTTTGTGGCTGTTTTGACTTCGATTAGATGATTTTGAAAGAGTGTAAATTGTGTTTGAAGTTTTATTTGACTTAAGTTTAGTGTGATTTCTTTCATATTTTGAAGCAGAAATATCGGGCAGCTTATGAGAAAACATTCGCGATGATAAATCTGGCAGTAATTTTCTAACAAATCTGTTCTCTTCTTCATTCAAGTTACTTCCTAGGTCCTGACTAATTTTTCTAATGAAAAAATTTTGACTTGATTGACTTGAAATAGAATTTCCTTTTGTTCTAAGATCATTCTGATATCTGCCAGTTGAGTCTGATTTACCACTGAAAGATTTAGATTTTGAAGATGCGTATTCCACATTTTCATTATGTGACTTGTCAATCTGTTCATTAAAGTGATTTAAATTTTGACCTACATTACCTGTAGATAATGTTTTCTTGCTGAATATTGAGTTTTCATTAAATGAGGGTGCTTTTGTCATTTGTCCTTTAACAAGGTCTAATTTGCTGCTGTTAGAAAAATTACTTATATTATCTGAGCTGATATTTCCTTTTACAAAATTCTTATGTCTAGAGTTATTTAAATTAGAACTCTTTTTAGATATCTGAGTAAAAACTACCTCAAGATCAGTGGAAGAATCTAAATTCTCATCATCAGAAATTTCTATTGGCAATTTATTACATTGCCATGGCTGTATATCCTGTGATGTTTGCATTTTGCATTCAGTAGAATTCTCTTGATTCCTACAGCTTCCAGATTTTTGACATCCAACACTAAAATTCTCACTATCCATTGTTGATGCTTTCCTTAAAAGTATATTCTTACTAACAGGACATGAATCATTTCCAGAAATTTCTCCTGCTGATTTAACAAATCTCATTTCTTCCTGGCTGTTTACGTCATTTTTGTTAATGAATCTGTAATTAATTGTTTTACTACAATCTTCAGAATTAACAACATCATCTCTAATTTCTTTGATGACAGCAGAATCAGTACCTGACATCAATTTCTTTGCATAAACATCGAAATCTTTATCAGGAGAATTTATTATATTGTGAACAAAATATGTAATAGAAGTAGTGTTATTTGAATGAGCATTTTTTTCAGTAAAACCTTTTCTGAAAAATTGATTAGTTTCTTCAGCATACTGACATCTAGATGATCCATTATTCGGGGTTGCTATTTTCGTAGAAACTGAATTTGGTATTTTGAAATCGCAATCAAGATCTGGCACTTTCAGATCTTGTTCCTCTGATGTCGCATAAGTTGTTTCCGACTCTGATTTATCTTTTGAGCTATCATATGAAGAATTAGGATCACAGTTTTCATCATCAGATGACAATGAAGGAAACTTCCATTTGAGTGGAGAGGTATCACAGCTTTTTGATTTGACAGCAGCTGATGAGTTGTCAACTGCATTCAATAGTTCGCATTTGTCACTTTCGTTATGCAAAGATACTTCACTAGTTTTCTCAGCATTTCCAGAATTAATAATCGCTTCATTTTCTTCATCCACGACTTTTGATTTGATAGCAGTGGATGAACTGTCAGCTAAATCTAATGTATCAGACTTCATTTGAAAAGACATTCCATTAATTTTCTTGGAATCAATGACTTCTTCTTTTTTGTTTGCAGAATAAACGCGGGCAAGCTGATCACAAGATGTTTGATTCTGAACAGGTATTCTATAATATTCATCATAAAAAGGTAAGCTGTTACTGCTGATGGTGGTGCATTTATCTAAGCAAAATGAAAACAAATTAGCATATCAGAAAATTTTTCTCCCATGGTCTTTCATCAATAAAATGGAGGAAAATAACATAATAATAAAATATATATCATAATAAAACATGCATGCAAGTTTTGCAGTATAATAATTCACAACTCTTACATGTAAATTATAAAGTGTAATGAGTTAAGTAGAGTTCATTTGAAAGCTTCCAACCTCAAGATTTTTTTTAAAAAATCTTATTTTAATGCAAATAAATCATTGAGTAAGTTCCTGTGCACCTGAATGAATTTAGTCAATGTTATATTATGTTACATTGCATTTCATATTCAGTTAAAAACTATTTTATCTAAACATAATTAATAGCCAATAGTCTGCAACAAAGGATTAATAGATAATAAAGATTATTAAGTATCAAATAATTTTATTTTCTATAAATTCCCAACTGCTAAAATTTTAAAAATAATTATTTTTAACATTCTTTGTTCATTTTCAGTTTCTGTAAAAACATTTTTAAAAAATACTTTCAATACCTTTAAAGTATGAAAAATAATAGCAGTATATAAAAATAACACTTAAAATAATGTTCCTACAGAAACTATTTATAGTGCAGAAAATAAAAATAAATCATTTCAAATAAAATAGCCAAAACATGCCGAATTAGCCAGATCACGGAAAGGGTATTGTCAATTCTACAAAAATTTTCATTAATAATAAAACTTATGCATAAAAAAAATATAGTATAGCTTGTATATCTATTTATTAAGTGGTCTTTTTTTTTCATACTGAAATGAAAAATATGATACACTTAAAAACAATACCAATTTTTTTAAATATCACAATCATCACTAATATACAGTTTGTTCCTATAAAGTGAAACAGTACAGGCTAATTTTGTAAGCTCTTGCCTGAACTAATTCTTCGTTCTATCGCTCTTTTTCCATAAAATAATTACTGTGTCAACTATTAACTCATTACAAAAATCTGGTTCATAAATCCATTACCATAAAATCAATGTGAAAAAAACCCATAAAAATACATATACCTATATCATGCATTGGCAATTTTTGCCTGTTTTTAAGTTATATTTCTGATACAACCGACAGGGAGCTGGTTAGGCTCCAAGTTCGGGGATATGCTGTGGTGTTATATGAAGGACATCAGAACCGCATTTCCAGAATGAAATATTAAAAAGAAACTTTGTTTCTGCTTCAGTGCTTTCATTTTTCTCATCTGTGAGAGTCATGTTTATCTAAAGATAGTATATCCACAAAAACTCATGTTCCTTATATCTGTAATTAGTAATTTAATAGTATACAAACCATCAGGAGTCATATTTCTCAGATCGCCTAATGGAGATATAGAAAATTTCAGCTCAGGTGAACTTAAATCTTGATGAGGGGTGGCATTAATTAGTTCAAGAATCTAAAGAATTAAATATATACATTATTTTATTGATTATATGTTTAAAAAAGTGTAAAGTAATTTCATTCTTGCCTACCCACAATGTTAAAATAAATACCACAATAAAACATGTACAGACATTTGGTTAGTATATAATTTTAATCACTATATCATTTGGGTGGTAGTACAAAAATCAAATATAGGATTCTTAAATAGAGGAGAAATAAGTATTTACACTGCAATGGTGTGCTTGCTGGTACTTGCTACCTGCAAGTACCAGCAAAAAAAGGTAGATTATTTATGTGTGCCTAAAAAAATGTGCTCATACCCTATTAACCCCTTCGGGACAGACACCCGTTGAAGGAAGCGTGCCCACAGGATGGAAGCATGCA
Source organism: Araneus ventricosus (assembly GCA_013235015.1). Classification (NCBI taxonomy): domain Eukaryota; kingdom Metazoa; phylum Arthropoda; class Arachnida; order Araneae; family Araneidae; genus Araneus; species Araneus ventricosus. Next base: position 20,287 of record BGPR01017972.1, on the reverse strand, counting down.
AGCACCGACCGTGCCCACCGGCCGAAGCATTTTCTCTCGCTAAGCCTAACAAGCTTTAAATTTCGTAAAAAGTACGCGTTACATAATAATACATAAAAAGTGCCCGTTACATAGAAATGAAGCCATTTTTAAATATGTGATAAAAGAGATCATATTCTATTCATTATAAAAAAGTTTAATTAAAATACTTGATTTTCAATAATAAAAAATAAAAATATAGTGTATGTCACTATAATTGAAAGTACCTAAATGAACACTAGATTATGGATATAAATTATGAAAACATAGGAAATAATAAATATTTACACTTAATATTATAAAATACTTCAAGAAAATTTTAATAATTAACACTTCAAAGCCTTATGAAAAATCTTCTATTTTAGTACTCCATTGATATGACGGAATTGGAACCGATATATGAGTACTATCCTCTTCTAATTCAGAACCTGAATATTGAGAACTATCTGAAGAACTCTAATAATTGATTTTCTTGTCATTTTAATCTGAAAAATCCATAAAAGTATCATTTATAAATTTACATATTTCCACCTCGGAAAGATAACGCGTTCTTTTAACCAAAACTGCACAAATGAAACTGAGAGGCATAAAACCCTTGACAGAATATCCCCCAAAAAATCCCAACCCAAACCAGAGGAGAAACTATAAACAACCACTCTAAAATGTGTTAATGAGATCTCAACATGTGCTCCTCTTTATGCTTGCCATCACGTGTTTCTGTTTATACTCCCAAAAATCCAACCATTCACAGACATGTGACCGACTACATTCTGACCTCGGAGAGAGAAATACTAATGTACGGGACCAATCTTTTGAAAGAAACATGGAATAGCAACGCCATCTGATAGAAAACAAATTGTTCCAAAAGCCCAAAGCATATTTGCGGCGCTCAGCCCACAGAGTCGATTCCGCCGTAATGCACGGATACGGCGCTCGGCCCTGAGGGGTTAATAGATCCCACTGCTAAGTACTAATTTTTTTAATATATAGACTGTCTTCTTTGGTTTATAAGTACTGCAGGGAAGGCCCAATTTTACAACTTTTCTTTTCATTAATTTTCTTGGATTTGCAACATTTTTCTTTGACTTTAGAAATGGCTCATAAAAATGCTTGAAACATTCTGAATCTTGCATTTTTAAATTTCTGAGATCTCATTTGGTATGTTCTATTATTAAGATATTGAAGTAAAATTTTCTCATATTTTGCAAGTTGGTAGAACCACAACTAGCTCTTTTCTGTTAAATGAAATGAAAAGATTTTTTAAACAGATAAATTAGGGTTTTATTTATATCTCTAAAACTGCAGTAGTTTCACAAAAACATGCACCAAAGTTAACACAAAAAAAATTTAAAAAGCCATTGGGAAAAGAAAAAACTGCAACTAAAGATTTTCACAAGAATCTGAAGAATTCGAAATTGAAGTTCTTTGTTATTTTTATGCATTATTGAGATTCATATTTATTTTTTTATTTTTTACCTTGTTTCCTTCTGTAAATGCTTAATTACTGAAATAAAATACTAAAAAATTAACCACTCAAAATTATTTCACATCAACCTTCAGGAACAAAGAAACAGATTGATTGATGCTTTGTAAATTATTAATTATAAACATTCATTAAACAGTGTTCCAAAATTATGTTTAAATAACCATTTTTATTTAAAGAAACACACTATTTATAACTTTAATTATATATCCCATCATTAACTTAAATAAGTAAATTTTTTGCAGTCAAGAAATTCTACTTTAGCTTAGGAAAAAAACTCAAAATTTTTTTTCCTTTGAATACTTAACCAGGGGTCGATTCGATCCAGGTTTTTTTTAGGGGCCCATTTTTGTGGGGGGAAAATTGTTTTTGAGAAAAATAAATATTTTTGTGAAAAAAATTATTTTTGTTAAAAATAAAAATATTTTTGTGAAAGATTGTTTTATTATGTAAAACATTAAATTTTAGCAGTCATATTTCTATATTTTATGTTTAATATCAAAAGTGTTTCATTGAACCAAATAAATGTAGTAATTTGATATAAAACTGAAAAAAATACTCTATATATTTTGTGCAATGCTTCATTCAAAAACTTTTAAAAAATAAGATTAAAAAAAGGGGCCGTTTTTGTGAATTTGAGTTTTGTGAAGGGGTTGTTTCTATGAAGTGGAATTTTGTGAAGGGGGCATTTTTAGGAAGTGGAATTTTATGAAGTGGCCGCAAAACAGCCCCAATTTTCGCCATGCTAACATAAATTAACTTTCTAAAAATGAGACTTGATATAAATTATAAAGTAATCTAACAGTCCATGTCTTTTGACCAGTGGCGAATCTAGGATTCCGGTCTGGGGGGGGCTGAGGTCATAAAAACTTTGTATCGTCGTGGTGAATGTCAAACCTCAAGGCTAAAGTAAACCAAAACACTTTAACTTTACAGACTTTACTCACCTGACAATAATAATCACAAAGAACAATATAATACATTCCATAATTTAAGAAAGATTGCAATGAAATAACTAGCCAAAAACTGTCTTCGACCGCATGAAAGCTACAAGTACGAGTAGAATGACTACAAAATTAGGAAAAATTTCGAGCCTGTCAAGCCAGAGAGTAATTTTGAAATGTTTTTATTATTTTTTCGAAAGAGGGAAATTAAGAAAATACAGTTGTATTAATGTTAAATAAAATCAAGGATTCTGGCATGGCTCAGGGGGGGGGGGGCTGTAGCCCGACAGCCCCTCCCCTGGATTCGCTACTGCTTTTGACACCACATTAAAATACATGATTAAAAAACAAAACACTCACTTCTTCCACTGTCTGCCCTTGGACCACATTTGGATAAACAATTTTAGGCTTCAAATAACTCACAAGATCTCTAACTTCACTCAAAGAAGAATGAGTAGAAAAACATACTTTATGCATTTTATCCTTGCTAATATACATTTGAAGTTTGCCACCATCAGCGGCTCCATGCTTAAAAGACATAGCACACAGCTTGATATACTTCACTTTTATCTACAAAAAAGACCATAGGCATATTATAAATAAATTTAAAGGAAGAAAAGTCGAATTAGCAAGTATACACACTTTCATTTCTTATCCATAAAGAATTATTTTAATTAAAAGCAGTTAAAATTAAATACAAGACAGATGGATATTAATAAAAATAATTATAATTAGAGTACAATAATAAAAAATAAAGTAATTCAATCTTATTATTTTGCAAAGAAAAACCATTTCTATCATAACTTCTGACAGAATCGGAATCTTTCCTCTTCATATGTAAAGAGATATCTTTAAATATTATTATACAAGTTCATTATTCAGTAATGTATCTCCAAACCACTACTTTTAAGCAACTCCTGCAGAGCATTTCATTTTAAATAGTTCATTAAAGCAGAAATTTTTATTTTCTAAATGTCAATTTATGTCAGAATATATTTTCTCCACACAAACGTTTACAATTATAACCTTTTTTAGTACATATTAACTGTTCTAAAATAAAGTATCATCTGCATAATGATTTAATTTTTCTTTTTCCCTCTTATTATAACTAGTTAACAAATAAATATTTCCATAACATTACTACCATTTAGCCTTCACCACCACCACCTCTCCCTGCTGAAAAAAAAGGAAATTTCATTCTATGCTCTTTCTTTAAGCACTTAAAAAAATCTCAACTTTTATGGAGCTGCACATTTTTGAAAAAACATAATTTTTCAACATACTGGTTTTCCATCTTCTGTGTAGTAACCACATGGAGCAGCAATAACATAAAAAGTTTCTCCATTTTTTTTATCCTTTTTACAAGCATGTATTCTAGACTCTGTTTCAACTGTAGTGACTGCATCTTCAATAATTTTTATTCCTCTGTACTGTCTAAGTCTTTCTTCTGATATATGTATCTGAAAGTCAGAGAATGTGTTATAGTGCAATTAATTTTATTAACAACTCAAAATTATTTTACTATAGCACATGAGTTACTTTATATTATTGTACACTCCAAATCTAATTTTATGTACAAAAGTAAAGTTGTAGCCAATTACATTAAAAACAATGAATTGTTACTTCTAAATTCTCTAAAAGTACCAAAATGTATCCTTAAATTGTAAAATAATGCATCCTTAAAACCATATAGGAGTTAAATTATCTGAAAAGAAAGTTTCTGTCTAATGACTACTACTTCTTACATTCTTTAATAGATCTGTAGTTTTTGGATCATCATAACTTTTAATAATATTTTTCAAGAAATCTCAACCGACTTCTTTATTTAAAAAATACTTATAAAGCCGCAGTAGAAATGATCAATTTCGTGGCATTAGATTGCTTACATATAGATTAAAATAAGGAATTTTTCATTTCAATAACAATAATAGAATGAAAACTACCTTTTGATGAAACTTCTTGAAAAGTTCAACAAACACAAATTCATAGTTGTATTTAGCTGAACAAATGAGAGAAATTATGTGATCTGGCCCTTTAGCTAGCCAAGGCCCCACTAAGGATATGACAGCTTCAAGACCTTGTTCTCGAGTCGGAAAGTACAAGTAGTGTTCCTTACAGAATGTTGTATCCACATAAAGAGCATCCAAAGGCTTTAACCTAAATGAATATCATATTTACAATATAAAATTAATTTAAAAATGCATGAAATATATAGCAGATTTAATTAATATAAATACATAAAAATCTAAATACATAAAAATTTATAACAGTTTTTGGACATGTATTTTTAAAAAAAAAAATTACAAATTGCAAACATTAAAACAAAACTTTAGTTCAAACTATAAAAGTTGATGGTTTTTTTTGTCTTGATAACTTATTATGAATTATTAGTATATTCCTCATTACAGAGATTATTAATAATTTATTCCACATATACTTTAGCATTCAATGCATATGTGGTGAAATCATAATAATATTCCATATAGTGATATCTCAATTGGTAAATGAGAAAAATAGGATAACTTACCAGCGAACAAATAAAATTATATTGCAAAACCTTCCATTCAATAAAAATACTTTTTTGTAAGCATAGCAATTAGTTAAATAATTATAACACCAGCAAAAATCTACTTAGAGGAGAGTTCATATGTGGTTATATGTTTTCAATGAATATTTCATGTACTCCTGGGACTAATTACTGGTGAACTACGTCAAAATTCAGGGTATTTGAGGCATTTCAGGCATATTTTACACTTATTTAAATGTGATGTCTACATGTTTGTAAGAGTCTTAAAATGAAGAAAGAGAATTCAACTATATTTTTGTGAAAAAAGTTATGGGAAACTTAATGTACTTAACTTAATTAATTAACTTAATTTATGAGTATAAATTAAGTAATAAGTTCTACATTATAACAAAATCAAATTACAGTTACTTCATATTTGAAAGAAATGCATATACTTCAATTTGAAAGAAATGAACAGTAAAGTGCATTATAGAAATAAAAACGATATAACCAATCTATTCATAATCTAGCAATAAATTCTCTTTAAAAAAGATTTTTTTTGTTAGTACAATCATTTTATCCAGTGCATAAAACAACTGTGCTAGTTATGAAGACCTTTCATAAGAAACTTCATACTAAACTACGAAGAAGCTTTTTGCAAACTATAAAGAAGCTTCAATACATTTTTTGATCATTTTGGAGAATGGCATTCTTTCCAAGTTTTATAAAAGCAATCTAAATTTTAAATACATATTAAGGGCACTTATTGCACAGAGTAAATAAGAATGTTTTATTTATTTTAATAATTTTATTTTTATTTATTTTCTAATAAAGAATACACTGCTACTTCCCTTCCGCCTTCCATTTTCTAAAGAGTTACAAGTATAGAAAAAAAAATGTAAAATTTATTTTCAAAACATTAATCTAAAATGAAATTTGAAGAAAAAAATAAAATAGCATTTTTCTTCCCTTAAAGCTACAGCAACACATATTGTGTCATTTTCGAACAAAAAGGTTCTATTTGTATGTTTCCACAAGAATGAAAAGTACATCAAAAATCACGAAAATGCACCCTACATTAAACAGAATAATAAAAAGAAAGAAATCTAGAAAAGAGGCCTCCTTGTGTTATTTCCTTAATATATGAGAAAAAATAGTATGAAGGAATACCCAATGTGGAAAGATAATTCTTTTGCATCCTATGCATACATGCTAACATTTGAAAGGTGCCTGTCCATAGCAGAAGGTCTACGAGGGAGGCAAACTCGCACGCACACACACAGAAACAGACTTGTGTCAAAAATTTGAATTTAGGATCATTTATAAATTTCATCATATTTTAAGAAATCATATATAATTCTATTTTTTAAAAAGATATCTTATCTAGATAAATAATACAAGAAATATATATATATCACGATTATTAGAAGAATTAGAAATAATTATATGACATTTTTCAAAAACATGAAATGTTGGAAAAAAATTTGGATCGTCATGTTAATCAAGGAATACAACTAAAATGGCTGTGGGCAAGGGGGAAAACTCGTTTCCATAAAAATTTTAATCTTATCCATAGTTGGACGAAATTTTCGATAAAATCCGTAGTAACTACGGAGAATCCGTAGCAGTTGGCATGTATGCCTATGTATAATGAAGATATTATCAAAGCAGAAAGTATTAAGAAAAATTTAAAAACTAACTGGAATGGATATTTATTTCTTTAAAAATATAACAGAATATAAAACTATATCAAAAGGGGTTACATCCATTTTTTTAAAAAGTGTAAATGAATAAGAAATGTTAAGCTAACTGAGATAGAATTAACTTTAATTGCTATTACCTGCCTTCCTCATCATGCAAATTAACCAATCTAGCAGCGTCTCCAACAGGAAGCCTGAAATCACCAGTATACAGAATTCTGCCATTTTCACCTTCAATATAAATCCTGGAAAAATAAGAATTTTTTCTAATACACCTGAAAACTTAAGTACCTTAAAAGTAAACTTAATACACCTGGAAAAATAAGATTTTTTTCTAATACACCTGAAAACTTAAGTACCTAAAAAGTAAACTTAATACACCTGGAAAAATAAGAATTTTTTATAATACACCTGAAAACTTCATATCTGCAGTTAAAATGAAAAATTATTTAATCTATATTTATAAACTAGAGTAAAATATTTCTGATGTAATAAATAAGATATTTAGCTATTAACTTTTCATTAGTTATGCTTTCAAATAATCTCTACATTATTTAATGAATACAAACAAATGAAAACATCCATTCCAATTTTTGTATAACAAAATGAATTTATTTCAAAACAATTTCATGAAAGCAAAAAAAAGGGGGGAGGAAATCAAACATCATTGTTTCATCATTTAAACATCAAACAGCAAAATTCTTGTTAAATGTTTATATTTTAAACAGTTCTAATCAAAATTTTCTGCCAAGTTACATTTCCAATTACATTTCATTCTTATTTTGATTATTACATTTAATACTGTTCCTATAGAAAGTTATTTTTATGGTTTATTAATACCTTATAAATTATTTGATTTGAGCCTTTAGGGTTCCTTTTTTTCTGTCTGAAAAGTTATTTTTAAATTACGGGGTTTTTTCCTACCAGTTAACCCCCTCCCCTAAATTATGCACCTTTATAATCAAAACAACTATTAGAGTATTTTAAATCTTAAATAATGAACTTGATCATTGATTTTCCAATAATTGTAATTCATTTGTTACTCTACAAGGAAATCCACTCAAAAAATATTACATCAGAAATTAAAAGCAATAAATTTTGAATTATTTTAGCATATATCAAAAATTATATATCACATTTGCAATACAAAAGTGATATACAGTCACAGATAACATCTTTCCAAACACAAAATAGAAATATGGTTTCTAAAAACGATCTGATAGTGACTTTTGTGCAAATGAGGAATGTCTTTAACAATCATGATGAATAAAAAAAAAAACTGAGCGTGTGATTTTGTGAAAGGATGATTGTGTGAAAAAAAATATATGCTCTTTAGGGGAGAAGGTGAAAACATTATTAGACACAATAGAACAACATTAAGTACTTATGAAACAGAACAATTACTAAATTATGATAGAATTTAGAAATGAAATACAACAGAAAAATATACTAAATAATTCTTTTAAAAATAAAAAATAACATGTCTCAAAAGAGAAGCAGATAGAAATGTTAAATCAATAAAACATCAAACATTGACATTAAGATATTTACATGACAGATCCAAGACAATGGCCAGCTGCAACTAAAGTTACAGTAACTCTTGAAAGCTGCAAAAACAAAATTAAGAATTATAATAGTCAGCGGAACAAAAACATTTAGAAAACTATAACATTATTCATATAATTTAATTTATACTTACTATTTCACCATCCTTATTTGGGATGGCAATTATTTTTGGTTGTTCCAAAGGTATACTTTCCTGAAATAAAAAAAAAATTAATGAAAGAAAATCTTGGTTGATAAAATTTTAGCATTTCTATAAAGCATGATAATAGAAAGATCAAATTAATACAGATTTGCCTAAACATTTTTATGCTCAGAGGGTCTTTTAATTCTATGCCACTTGAAAAGATATTAATTGTTGTATAAAAAAAAGTTGCAAGAAAAAGAAATGAAAATAAAAAAAGTAAAAATAGGTATGCAATACAATGATAAGCACAATATTTAAAATGATATATATACAAAAAATTTGAAAAACAAATTGGATTTCCATTATGAAGATTATACTGATTAGATACAAATGCATCTTGTGACTATATTTTAAAATATATATACATGCTTGTAAAATTCTGCAACTTTCTATTAGCAGTCAAAATTAAATTAAAGTCAAAATATTAAAAATTGCTTCAAAACAGAGTTCTGAAAGATGTTTTACATGCCATATTTATCCATCCAAAAATTCTTAAAAGCTGACAAAAACTGTTTCTTTTTATTTTATACTATACATTTTGTCTCATTTTTATTCAGCTGCAGATTTTAATAAAATTATTATTGATTTATTAATAATTATTAATGGCTTTTTACATGTAGGCTTTCCTTTTGAGTGCTTCTGAATAATTCAGGGTTTGTTTGTTTTTTTACATATACAAGACATGAACTTAGATAACCAAAACTTGATGTAAAAAATTCGTTTCAATTGTTCTATGAAGAATACTAATATTTTATACTATATTTTTTACAGCACACAAATGAAATATAAAGATAGAAAAATATTCATACCAAATACTTAGCTAAATAACAGTAACTATCACTGTTTTCCAGTAAATGTTTTGATACTTCAGATACATATATTTTGCTGAAATATCTGCAAAACAAGTATAAGTTACATAAAATCTTTAATAAGCTAATGATGAGTTATTGCATAATATGTAAGCAACAGGGGTTATTGGACACCCATTTCAAATATCTTGAAAACTACCACAGTGTAAAAAATTAGGGATGTAACGAATATTCGGCAACTATTCAGTCTATTCAACCCTATTGCCATATATTTGGCCGAATATATTCAGAATAATAATATTTTCTAATGTGCTTTTAAATACACATTTCACAAAGAATGTTGCAGAATTACATTTCAGCACATTTATTATTAAGGTAAATGCTCCAGTAGTGGGCCACGTACCAGTAGTGGGCCACTTGAATTTTAAGTTGAAAAACAAGAAATTCCAACATTCCAATGAAATAAGAGATCTGCCTCTGGTAGGCTGAAACCCTTATCAACTAAATACCAAAGGCACAGCCTTTATTTCCTGTTCAGTTAGGAGCTAGAAAGTTTGTTGCTGAAGTTGGTCTCTGAGAGAAGCATTTTTAGCTTATTCTTAGTGATTTCCTTAAGAGGTAACTCTCCTTTCAACTATTTTTTAGCAAACATTCTATTTGTTTTTAAAATGAATTGTTATTGATATTATTTGATTATATAATGAATGTATTATAAACTATATTTAAATTAAATAATATTGATAATTTATGGATAGTGAGGGGTGGCCCACTTTTGGATCAATGTTTTACTAAATGCTCCAGTAGTGGGCCTAGCGAGGCCAGTACTGGAGCACATGCTTTCTCTCAAATAGACTGTTTTGTGATGTTTAAATAAGAAGGTTATATCTTGTAAAGTCTTTTTATTTAATTAGATGTGCTTTATTTTTATCAGAACCAGTAGTGGGCCACATGGCCCACTTCTGATACACTAATAGCCCACTACTGGTACACTAATGGAACGTTCTGACCAATTACTTAAATAATAAATATTTTATAGTACTGTTGAGGAAAAGACTGATATTCAAGAATTAGTTGGGCTCTGTAACGAGGCAGACAATAATAACTATCGCATTGCTGGACCATCGAAAAATATTCCATCACCATTTAAAAGGGCTCTTTTCTGGCTGCAGAAGGAAGATGATAAAAGAAAAAAAAGATTTATTCAAGATAAAATATCAAGATTTAATATCCATAATGCCCCAAACAGAACTTAAAATGAATGATCGATAATTAACATATACCTTTAATATAAAAATTGGCTGTTAGAGAAAAAATGTAAATCTCATGTGACTAGAATCTATAAATAAACGATTTCACCTATATCAAGCCACTTTTATTGCATTTTTATAGTGTATAATGTTAATATATTATAATTATTACTAAATATAATGATTTTATTCTTTTTTCTTTGGCACAATTCACAAATCTGGGTGGCCCACTTTTGGTATGCCCACTACTGGTACATCAAAAGTTTGCTATGCCCACTTCTGGTGCATAGGAGTGATCTAAGTTTTTAATTTTTTAAAAATTATATTACAATTATTTTGATATTTCAGGTGATTATTATTTTAGATAAAAATTTGAACAACCATAAAAAAATACAGATTAGCGAAACTTCTCAAAAGTTTAGATGATAATTGAGGAAATACCCTTAAGTGGCCCACTACTGGAGCATTTACCTTAAAAAAATCTCCTAACATTTACCTAATTTTAAGTTGTATAGGTAGGTGTATTTAATAAAGTTACATATAATTTATCATTGCAAAGCCTGAAATTATTATGCAAGAACAATAATTTTTCAGCATTTTCAGGAGGAAGTCCGTTTTGTTTGGTTTCATACACATATAATACCAACTAGGGATGTAGCAAATCTTAACCCATGAGGATGCGCAAGGGAGTCTCCGACCAGGGAGGGTCCACAAACGTGATACACAATAGGTCTTTCCGCACATGACGTCGTATTGGGATAGATTTTGAAACTCTCCACTATTCCACGTGGCTCCGAATTAAAAAATTAATTTATTCCATCTGTAAGAAACAGTGAAAATACCTTATTAATGGTTCGTTATTGTATCTTCATCATTTTACATCACAAGATTGCTTTTTATTGCTTATAAATTACGAGTCATGAATTTTTATTTTTAATGAAAATGATTCCTGATTCTTCACTTTTTGTTTAGTTTACAGCAATTACAAATGATCAATTCACTTTTTGAGGATACTATTAGCTTTTTGTGCTGTCTAATAGCAGTTTTCGATGAATGAAAATAAGTAATATCTTTTGGGTTTATTTATGTCTGAGGCCACTTTTTTTTTTGTTGTTGTTTGTTTCTCCTCACATTCCAAATTAAAAGGTGGGAAATTTAGTTTTATTATGAATATTTATCTTTTGATTTAGTGCAGAGGAGGTTGTTCGATTGCTAAAGAGTTTTCCTCTGGTTCGTAAACTAAAGAGTCTTTGTAGAGCCAAATGTTATAGTTTTAAGGAAAGATTTGAAAGCTAATGCAATGCCTGGTTGTGCTGTTGTCAGATGTTGATGCATTCAAGAAATTCGAAAGGCAAAAACATTTCTTTCCACTCATTTCCGAAAGATCTTTATGTTCGGAAAATTTGTATTTGTAGAGGCAAAAGAAAAGATATCGTAAATGATAAAAATACTTGAATTTTCTCTCAGCAATTCAGCAAGAGCGATTATCATTGTGATTTAAAATTTAACTGCTTAGTTTTCCATGCAAATATATTAATAATAGTTCTGAAACCAAAAGCTATTCCTACATTATTTTTGCCATCAAATGAAATGATGAATTAAAAAGTTAATCAGTTAGAGAGGAACACTCTAAACTAGATTAATTAGACTAAAATATTAGAACATAATATTTTAAAAAGTGTTTTGGACTGATTTCTCGTATTGTACGAAAACGAGCTTTGAAAACTACTGAAGTGATCGACGTCAAAGCGGAAATATTCTAAGAAAAGGTATTTAATATAAGTTTTGTTATCATGTATTCTGTTTAAAACATATAATTAGCAATGAGGCAATCGTTTATCATTTATATAGCAAATATTGGATATTATGGTGTTCAAGAGATTTTATATTTATTATTCTGTGTAACATATATATTTATATATTAAGGATGAAAGATATATATATATAATGCAATTAAGATTTGTGCGATGAAGGCAATTATGCAAAAAAAGTTATTTTTGTTATTGTTTATTCAAAATTATAATTTATTTTTTAGAAATTCCTCAGATATTTGATTTTATTTTTAGTTAGATGCAGTAAGTGACCAATATTGAAATGAATGCGTACTTCATAATTACAAATAAAATTATTCTCAAGTGTTCGGTTTCTTGAAACATTTTCCACAGACTAAATTAGAGTTGTTTTTATTTAACTGTATAAAAGTTTAATAGCTATAGACGAAATTATCTCCTTTCTTAGAGATAATTACGTCTATGTCGATAATCTTTCATAGAGACCATATGAGAAAGATCGCTGCATTTTATTAAAATTTTTGATTAAACTCTCTAAATTTTGATTTTTTCATAATGTGTAATTCTAACAACATTTCTTTAAAAAATCAAGCTTAGAAAAAGTGTTTCTGTAGCTAAAAGAGCTCCCAAACAATTTATTTATTCTGTTGCATAACATTGAGAGGAAGAAGCGTACTCCCAATGCAATGTCATCAATTCATCCACTCTCTGTGAGCCTAACCTCTATTCTCAAATAACCTTGGTGTCCGACACATAAAAAGTGAAAAATACTGACTTCCCTTCAGCTGAAATGAGTCCAATCCATGCTATCTGCCTTTAAGGTCACATTCAACAGATGGAAAGTGTTTCAAGAAAATTCATTTTATTTTTTTGGGAATTCACCACAAGGGATTTGAAACACCTCCTTGCGCATCCTCACGTCAGATTTCTTTGTTCAATTCAATGAAAGTATTTGGGACAGGAAAATAATGTTGTCTCAATATTTAAGTTTTAATGAGGAAAAAAGTGAATTCAAGAACATTCCATATTTCTAAAATGGAATTTTTTTGCGGCTACAAAACTTTTAAACTGTATAGTAGTGTAAGTGAAAATGTCAAGAGATTGGTGCAAAAGTTATATTATTCAGGACATAATGTAACTGTAGTCAGCTGGTACATGTTTTATCCGCTTTCACAAAAACTATTGGAGGAAAATCTTAAAATTGTAGAAACTATTCTGAAAAATAAAAGTGTATTACACCCTAAATTTATTGGATCTAAAGATAGCCCCAAAGAATTCTTATTTGGATTTCTAAAAAATGCTTTCCTATGTACCTAAGAAAATTAAAAGCAGTATTTTTCTATCGGCATTGTGTAACAATTAATATATTGATGATGCTTTACTATAAAAAAAGTTGAAAACATGTGTGTAAGAAATAAACTTTTCTTATGTGTTTACAATGCGCTGAATAATATAACGTATTATTTAAAAAAAATTTCTTCTAAAAATTTGTTCTGGTATAATGAGAGCTGTTTGCATCAATCATTTGGAATAGATATTATATAAAGATGCTAGTTTTGATTAAATAGCGAAGTAACGGATTGGGGTGTTGCACACCCCCTTGCGCATTCTCGCGTTACTCTTCATAGCGCACATCCTCCCAGGTTAAGTATCAGGCCTATTCAGCGCTTTCCCAAATATTCAGTCTGGCTGAATTCTAAACAGATATTCGGCAGGATAAATTCAGAATAAAATGTATTTAAAAAATGTTGTTTTAAATGTATTTAATAAAGAATTTTGCAGAATTACATTCCACTATACTTATTATTTTAAAAAATCTAGCATTTATCAAATTTGCATAATACGTAAGTGTATTTGAGAAAGTTGCATATCATTTTTATCAGCCCCAATTAGTTCGGATTCACGGGGTTCTACTGTAGAAGTTCTTAATCAAAATAGGAAACTACTTCTAATAATTTTAATTTATCCACTCAATTTTCTTCAGTGTTTGTCATTGTCATGTTCTACAAAGATGACTCTTTTATTTCTTTAAAGTAATCCCAAAATGAAGAGAGTTTCTCATTTCTAATTATTGAAATTAAAGTATTTAAAATATTACAAATATACATAAAAGTATTAACATTTTTTTAAATATACAAACAATAAAAACTCAATTTTATTTAATATTATTTTTTTTTCATTTAAAGTTTGAAAAATATTTTATTTACAATCAAAGGGGAAATGCTTTTAAAAATTTGATTTTCGGCCTGAAATTTGGCCGAATATTCGGCATTCTGTTATTCGGCCAAATCACTATTCGTTACATCCCTAGTAAAAATCCAATGTAATTTCATATAATTCAGAATATTAATGTGATACCTATACGTACTGGCATACACATGAGTTTTAAAAAATTATGTAAACAAAGCAAAAGGTATATTTTCAAAAAAAATTAAGAATTAGTTAACATTTTTAATTACACAATTTTGTAAAATTGCTTACATTTTCGGTACCTCAACATTTAGAAGGAAAAAAAAAATTGCAAAGGTCAGCTTATTTTTGAGGGTTTTAATTTGGGAAGTTCTGCATTTATACTTTTGTCTGCTAACAATTAAAAGTTCAGCATGATCAGCAAGATATTTTGATTTAAACAATGACCCTTCAAGTATTAGATTAAAACCCGAATCATGCATGTCAACATGTGTTGCAGATAAGGAACTGATAGCAAGTGGAGAACGTTTCATCGAATGTAAAGTGTTTGGGAAAGCTGTTTAACTATTCTATAAAATCTTTACCAATAGAGTTTTGAGAGTGATTTTCCAAACCCAAAAACTTTGTATATATTTTTGTTTAATGAGAATAAGTTATATTTTGCTGTCTGTGCATCATCTATGCTAGCAATATTGAGAATATACTACATTCTGTCATAATATCACTCATATAATTAATTTTTGTATGGCATATTTTATTTGAAACAAAATTCAAGAAATTAATTATTCAGTAACTATGACTATATCTAGATAACAATCAATCCTGAAGAAAGTAGATGTATTGTTATTTGCTTACATGATATTATCAGAATAAGAACATACTCAAACTACAACAGACTGTAAAATTAAACCAGAGCTCTACTTTAACCCTTTCGGAATGGGCGATGCATATTTGGTACGCTTGGAGTTTTCGCCCATGGACGGTTGATGCATATTTGGTACGGTTGGATCTGACGCTGACAGCCGACCGTTGCATATATGCATTTTGAGCTGAAACAATTTTTAAAGACCACTAGATGGCACCCTGTGTCCATTTATTTTGAACTGAACATAATTTTCGGAACCTGACCTTCAGTTCGTTCACTTCCTGCCTGAATTTGGTATTTTCTCATCAGCTGTTGAGGGGGGAGGAGCTGAAACATAATGTAAACAAACACAGCTGGGATGCTTCACTCTCCACGTGGCTTGTGTTTCTGTATCTCTTCAAATACTCTTATTTTTTTTCTTTTCGCTACTACGTAGGGTTCCTTTTGGGTTTTACCATCAGTCTAGTTGCGTCAGTCAGTGTAGTTACACATTGCGTTGCTTTCGTTAATCGGATGCTTTGCTTTTTATTTCGGAAAACCTTGACTCTATTTCATTATGGCTAGAAAACGTTATTTATCTGAGGATGAATATGCTCGCTTGATAAATGATCCAACTAGTGACACAGATGAGAATGACGATTCATTTTCTAAAGAGTTGGAATGTGATATTTCTAGTGATTCTGATACAGACATTTTATCAGAGACTGAGCTCGCTGAATGCTTGCCTTCCACGTCCCATAGAAGGATGTCTCAAGATGCTCCATTTTGGACTCGAGAGCTTGAGGTATTGCATCCCCATATATTTATTGGAACACCCGGTACAAATTCTGTGGTTAATGCTGAAAAAGAAATTGATTTCTTTAATGTTTTCTTTGATTATGATCGGCTGAATGTTATTGTTGAAGAAACGAACAGTTTTGCTCAAAACGCCCAAAGAAGTGCTCCATCAACTTCTAAATCGACCAAATTTTCAAACGTGAGTATTGAGGATATAAAAGTGTTTTTTGCAATGATAATACTGATGGGCATTATCAAGAAGCCTAGTTTGAAAATGTATTTTATTACAAATGAAGTGTTTGCTACTCCGTTCTTCAATAGAGTTAAGCCTAGAGATGTGTTCCTTCACATTTTAAGATGTTTGCATTTCACCTCAGATGCAAGTGCTAAGAAGTTGCAAAAACTAGGACTAATTGTAGACAATCTGAAAAATAAATTTAAAAGAACCTACATACCGAAGGAAAATATTTGCATAGACGAATCACTTTTTGCTTGGAAAGGACGTCTTGGATTTCGTCAGTATGTTCCATCCAAAAGATCGCGTTATGGGGTAAAAATATATAAGTTATGCAAATCAGTTACCGGTTATGTGTGGAATTTTTTAATTTATTGTGGGAAAGACACAGATATGTCAAGCAGTGATGGGTCTTACGGCGAAAGAGTAGTAAAGACATTGATGAGTGACTTATGTGAGAAAGGTTATAATGTATATTTGGATCGATTTTTCAATTCTCCATCTCTTGCAGAATACATGCATTCCGTAAAAACAAATGTCTGCGGAACAGTTTTGAAAACAAGGAAAAAAATGCCCAAAAACTTTCCGGAAAGAAAATTGAAAAAGGGTGAATTGGATGCAGTGCAACACGACAACATGAACATAATTGCATTTAAGGAAAAAAAGAAAGACGTTTTTATGCTAACAAGCATACATGGGCCAGAAATATCTAAATCTGGCAGAAAAGATAGAGTTACTGGAGAGGACATTTTAAAACCTCAATGCATATTAGATTATAACAAAAACATGGGTGGTATAGACATAGGAGACGCAGTTATGACACACCATTCATGTTTTAGAAAATCCGTGAAATGGTACAAAAAATTGTTTTTTGGGTTGATGGACATAACAATACTGAACTCCAACATTCTTTTCGACAAAAAACACGGCACTAAAACTCCAATTCTTCAATTTAAGATGAAATTGATAGAGCAAATTTTTGAGAACTATGGAATTACAGAGAAGAAAAGCAGTTTCCTGTCAGATCTCTACCAGCACCTATCCGATTAACTGGTAGGCATTTTCCTACTTTTAATGTGAACAAAAATGGTGAAAAAAGCCGAAGAAGGTGCATAGTGTGTTCGCAAACCATGTTAAAAGAAAGAAAAATGAAACAAACATTTTATGCTTGCAGTTCATGCAATGTAGGACTCTGTGTTTCTCCCTGCTTCGAGGTTTACCACACTCAGATTTCATTTTAAAATTTTGTTACTTCTTGTTGTAAATAGTCATTGTGGTATTTTTTTTTTTTTTTATTAATCTTAATGTTTATTTATGTATTTTGTGTATTAAAATTTCAGAAAAATTAGAATAGTGCATTCGAAAATTATTTCTTAAGGAAAGCAAATTTTTTACATATATTTTCATATAAATTAAAGGAAAATGAGTATATAATGCTAATTTTAACGTATATGACAGTTTAAGTAATAATCTCAAATGGTACCAAAAATTACGACGTTAGGAATAAAACTTTTTTTTTTTGTGATTTTTTTTCTGAAGTTAGGCTTAGCGACGAAAAAACCCCGTCCCGTGGGACAATTCCTTTCTCCTCCGCTCCGTCCCGTGGGAAGGTCTCTGATGAAGGCGCGTCGTCCCGAAAGGGTTAAGAATGAATCCCATCATCTGATAGGCAACA
The DNA here is from genome assembly GCA_013235015.1 of Araneus ventricosus. Lineage (NCBI taxonomy): Eukaryota > Metazoa > Arthropoda > Arachnida > Araneae > Araneidae > Araneus > Araneus ventricosus. Next base: position 2,298 of record BGPR01017972.1, on the reverse strand, counting down.
AGTTATGCATAGGTAATATCTGATCAAATGAAACAGAGGTAGATATCTAAATGTTAACTTGTACCCAAAGTGAGTTCTTTTCTGACATCAGATCTGTATTGCATCGTTACCAAATAAGATATTTTAATTTTAAAAACATACCAAACTTTATAGTTTCCTTCTAAGTTTTAGCAAATTATTTTATTCTGTATTAACACAACAGTAAGGATCTACTCTAAAGCAATTCACAAAAAGACCAATGTCCGGCCAAATATAACACTGTTGGGGTGAGGTCAAGGTTGATCCTGGTTGGTGGCTTGAGAGACCAGAAGGAGGTGAGCAGAAGTGAGGCAAGGACGCAATGATGCATCTCTTTGTTTTGTCAACATGACACTAGAATAATGTTTTTTGTCCATTCAGTCCGTCTTCAACCACTTATTATCTCAAAATTCCTATAAATAAGCGTACACTATTTATTTTTAAGTAAATTAAATATTTAGTCTAGAAACTGGTGTTCCCGAATTATTTTGGCTAACAGGCATTCAGCCATAATGTTTCAATGAAGATAAATGACAATCTACCAAGACCATAGCAAAAAGGTGGGAAACGACATAGAAAGACCAGAGAGGTCACTTCTATTTTTACTACAACATTTTGAACTTGGACATTAACTCTAAAAATATGCCTGTCAAGTTTATAAAAATTAGACAATATCCTAAAATAAAGCACTGTAGACATAAACCCAATGCTTTAGTTTCTACATTTTCACTACAGATGCAAAGTAAATACGTATTATGGTGATACTTTGTTGCAACAATGATTACACTTTTTTCACTAGAGCAGAGTAATTTTGTTTTAAATTATACTTACAATAAAAATCTAAAGCTATTGAAATGATTCCAAAGACGATTATTAGCTCAAATTCTACCAGATATGGCTCAGTCTTTTTTTTTTTTTTTTTTTCCCTGAAATTGCTCTCGTCTTGTAATAATATCAGTCATTCTTCTAAGATTTCATTACATTGTTTTGGTTTTATAAGCAAACACACTAACATCATATGCCATTAAACAACTGAAAAAATTCAAATTCTTGAAAGTTTTCATGTCTTGATTTACTTCTAAGTTTCCTTACTTTTACTAAGTCTTTTATTTAATTTGTCCACTTTTGCAACAATGATAAAATAACAATTAGCATGTTTTTAATTAAATTATATTTATTGCTGAGTGGATTTTGGACCTAAATCACATATTGCATCTACTTTGTGTGATTGGAGGGAGCGCTTACTGTAAACTAGCAATGTATGCGAATTACAAAAATTTTCAAAGAAAATTTCTGAAAGATAAATGTAACAAGAATTTATTTCCCCTAAACATCTTGCAATAACAATACCACATAAATTATCAGTGATTATGCTAAAAAAAATTCCACCATATACATGCTGATTATAATATTAAAAACTGAGATTTCAGTGCATTGAAGTTTTAGGATTGATGCCTGTATATTAAAGAATACTGATGTCTGCCATTCTGAATAAAGAAAATACAGAAAACAATTCCCCAGATAAAGAACATAACACACGTCTAAATATCTCATTTTTACAAAGCACTAAAATAACATTTGAAGAAATTTTAAATGCTTTTGAAAATTAACTTTAAAAATCTACATTCATTTTTTCATATTTGAATTAATGGTTTGTAAATTATTTTTGAATAACTGCACTTAAGTACACTTGATAAATACAAAAACAGAGGAATTGCAAAAATGTACAAACCTTGATTCTAGAAGCTGATAAAATCCTGAATGAGAAAGGCCTTTCATATGATCTGCACACACACACACAAAAAAAAATCCAGCATAAGAAAAAGCGATTGAATAAGAAGATAATATAACTAAACATTAATTTTAAAGAGTGTAGAGATTCTGTCGAATAAAATATACAGAATTAATTATATTTCAGAATGAAAATCAAAAGCAAAACAGGATTTTTACCTTCATGACAATGAGATAGAAAAAATACAGTTGATTCAAAATTCCCATTATTTTCTAGGAAACTATCTATAGATATAAGAGGATATTCTTTAATTATTCCAGCAAATGTACTCATGTTGATCAGCAGAATCTCAGAAAATTTCAAACAAATTATGTCACGAAGATACGAAAAGCCCTTTCATGATTAATCTAAGTATTTTGAAAGTCACGACATGAAAACCGTTTATTTATCAACATTTGCATTCGATAATAAATTCACTTCACTTCGTTATTTGCGTAAGTAGTTTCAGGATGAACTGGTTTTACCGCCAATGTAATTTTTATATATAA
>BGPR01017971.1:0-21739 GCA_013235015.1 Araneus ventricosus | reverse complement strand
TTATTATTATTATTATTATTATTATTATTATTATTATTATTATTATTGGCGCAAGTAAGTTTATTGTTTGCTATGAATTTATTTTTCGTGTGTTTTTTTTCCTAAACTGACTTTTCATATTCGTGGGAATATTTTAAGAACTCCTGTTTCATCCCATCATAATTTCATCCTACAGTCGATCAAGAAGATCGTAGCAAACCTAGCTTTTAATCTGATCTTTCGTCAGTAATTTTCCAATTATCGTCACACCTCGTTTTGGGCTAATTTTCGTATACTTTTAACAAATGTTTCATCTTCTTGAAATCAGTTCAAGGACTCCTCTTTCTATTCATAGTAATTCGTCCTTTTCTCGGTCAAAAAGACCGCAACTCACGTAGCTTTTAATCCAATCTTTCATTATCATTATTCCTTCTTCTCCTTTCCTCTCAGCAATCCTGTGGATTCTATCCTGCAAGTTCTATTTGCAGAAGCTACAGGAAAGCATTTTATTTGCATTAAAAAAGAATGAAGAATATAATTTAGGTCAGGTTCAAGCAGTAGAAAGGCGCCTGCAGAAAACGGCAAAGTTCAAGGTCGTCAGCTGTTGACAGAAGACCTACATATGCAGTAGAATCCCTCTTTAACAGGTACAGTGAATATCAGACTTTGCAGAATGATTGAATGCAAGCAAAACAGATGGAGAGAAGTCCATCTAGAGTCTCCATTTGAAATAATTTTGTTATTTAGGCATCTTTTAGTAATCTAGATTTACTATAAATTGCGACCAGGCCATATGATGATGATTTCATAACCCTTTCATGGAATGCATAATCGGAAGAACGAGGAGCTAAAGCTTCCTGCGAATATTATCTGAAAGGGAAAAAAACGCAGTAATTTATGAATTTCAAGATGAAAAACACTAATGTCGATGACTCGACAACAACGTAGGCGTATAACATGACCTAACGATAGAAGCGGCTGCGAGGTAGCTTAGGTAAAGAAAGAGGCACAAATGAGAACTTTGAAAAACTACAGAAATTTTACCATCCAGATTTATTTTACGAGTAAGAAGGTCCAGGCCCCGGGGGAAAGCAATGGCATGCAGACCCCCTCACACGCACACACTCGGGCGGGCCTCCACACTCATAAAAAAACTCGATGAGCTATGACCATACGATGGTGGCAGTTAATTTTTGATTGGGCAATCAATGGTCAGGATGGCGTCGCGACTTGAAATCTGGACTGGTGGTGACTAATCAGTGGAGCGTCACGTAACATATTGTTACGAAAATCTGATTCCTAGCCACCTTCTGTAATTTAGATTAATATAATGAGAATGTGTAAGTTTTGTATTCACAGAAAATAAATGTAAAAATATAGTTCAACTCATTCCGGACCCCATTTCCCAGGAATAAAAATAAAACACTCTTGAAAAAAAAATGAGAAATATATATATATATGAAATGTATTCGCTATTGTAGTCGTTAAATGATTAAACAGGCCGAGTTAAATTCTAGTTTCTTTTTATTATCGGAGAGTGACGAAATGTACGTACATCTTCGTTTAAGTTTTAAGCCAAAAGTGAACAGAAGATCCCTACTTTTTCTCAGGTAGGGATTTAACAGATAGACATGTGATCAAAGTGAAGGGAATAATAGCTATTTTTAGTATATTACGCAAGTGTTTTAGGGAAAATGCATGGCGGCAATAAGTCGCCGATTTCGCGAGTTGTGTGCGTGTGGAAACGATTAAAATATTCTTTTAGTAATAAATATGACAAAACGAGAGATTTAATATACCTCCAGCCTCAGGAAATAGAACGAAACTGGAGTTTAAGAAAAGTGATTTTGGAATACATTAAGACTTTAAAATATATAATATTAGAATTTGAAATAAAATTAAGTGAGATTATTACACATATATATTCCTTAACCCGGGCTGGCGGGTCTCCTCTAGGCCTGGGCCTCGGGGATTTTGACCCTCCTACCCCTTATCTCGGCGAACCTGCGAGTAAGTTTACAGTAATTATTCGCTATTGCTGTCAGTATCATTATATCGCTGGTACTCTACTTCTCAAAATAAGATCGTCCTAATTCAAATAGTAAGAAAGGATACGTCTGAGTTAACACTCAGTGCCAAATTCCCTCTCAGCTTATTAAGCGCATTGCATAAGTTTGTTTTACTACTTTCCTTTATTTTAATATTTCAAAAATGCAGGGAATGATTGGTTAACGAACAAAATCTGTTCAAAGACCATGTTCGCTACCTGAGTTGTTCGTTAACCAAACGTCGGTATGTAACAGTTTATATGGAAATTGAATCAATTAGTTCAGGAAATCCAAAAAATAAATAAATGTAAGAAATAATTTTGTGGGATGTGTAGACAGTGGCGGAGAGTCGGGGGATAGAGGGGGCAGTCGCCCCCCCCCACTTTTTTCGGAAAGAATTAAATTTTTATTTCATTTCAGCCGCTATTATGCGGCTGAATTAGGCCGAATTAAGAATTATAAAAAGAAGCAAGAGTGTCCCGAAAAGCTAGCCTATTTTGTAGCTAAATTTTTAAATTTTGTTGTCTACCCCTGCCCCCCCCCCCATATTTCCTCCCATTTATAACTCCCAATCGCCGCTACTGTGTGTAGAGGCATTTTAAAGAGTTTCAGTCGTGCGAAAATAAATAAATAAACAAATTATTTGAATCTTGAAGCATATTTCATTAAATAATGAGAGATTAAGTTAAAATTTTCAAATGATATTTTGAATAAATCCAATCCATGACCATAGTTGAAATATTACGCTTAAATGTGGCGCGTGTTACCTGGTAAGTGTTAAACGCAGAAAGAGAGCCTGAAAATCCACGGCAAGCTTAAATACTTTCGGAAAGGGAATCAATTCCCCCTCATTTTTGCTAATTCAGCAGTTTATTGGGATTCAGGGAAAGTGAAGATTCGCTCGACTCGTTAAGTTAAAGAGCTTTCATATTTGAATTAAAGTAGAAGTGTTTTGTCTTTGAATTTAAGTGGCTTGACAAAGAATTAACTTTAAAGGTACGAATGAGCTGAATTTATCAGATAATAAATTATAAAATTTCTGTATACCTTTATTTACATGTAATAGCAAAAATACATACCGTTTCCGTCATTCATGTTTGCCTTGGTTTGGTTAGCATTAAAAAAATCTATCCAATGTTGATTGTTTTCCTGTTGTGTATGATGTCGTGTTCGTAAAAATCCATAAATATCTTTCGGAAAAGTGTTCGTTTTACGATTTATTCTCAGTCCGAACTGTTTGTTAACCGATTACTCACTGGATATGAAAATGCATATTTTGAAATGAATAAACTGATTTATTAGGTTATGCCTGAGTTTTTTTTCATTAAAATCGCTTTGTTATAACGAAGCGTTCGTTAAACAGTGAATATTCGTAGGATGGTCGAGTTGGTGTACTTACGGGTAAAAAGTGGGTATCAAAATTTGTTTTTCTTTCCTTCTCACTAAAATTTAAAAATTTTATATAAAAATATAGCTTTCATCGTAAAGGTTTAAAGAACAAAAGAAGTAGGGGAAAGTCGGGTAAGACGACGAAGAGTCTAAGATGTCGAATTAGATTTTTCTCGAAAATTACACTAGATGGCAGCCCCGATCCTGCATCATCAGAGACCTCTAGCGACCAACTAGCCGTGTCACACCAAAATATTTCACTCGTTATTACTGTGATTCACAGTAGGCGATAATGTGTTTTTTAGTTGTTTCTATGCAATTTTTGATTATTGCTTGGTAAGGGATAGCGTTCACGGAGTAAATATTTTTGATTTTTACTTGTGATATTCGCAAAGAGCTAATCTAAACGCGTTCAATGATGTATTATTTTAAGTTTTCTGATGAGCTGATATTCTTCAATGTTCTTTTGAAATAAAAAGGAGAAATCGGGTAAGATGACGAATTGAGTGGAGGGTAAGATGACGAACCCCTCCACGTTGATTCAGGAGCTCGTCGTGCTACCTGAATGCCACTTGCCCTTCCTGAAACTCACTAGCACTCCAAGGGAAAATGAGCATCTCATTAAAAAGGAGATAGAGGGAAAAAGAAGACAAACAAAAACTTTGACAGCTAAACAAGGCTGAAGTTAATAAGATTAAACGCAACAAAACTTTTAAAACTTCTACAAAAAAGAAGAAAGTAGCTAAGTAACACCTCGACTTCTAATGTTCTGAGTCTGAAGACTCAATTAATTCATTTGAATTTCCTTGCGTTGATGCAAATAACAATCTGGACCCAGATGTCCTCGATAATGAAGAATGCATCATTTGCAGTGAGCAAGGAAACACGAAATTGGGATTCCAGTGTTTTATATGCAAGCTTTGGCCCCATTCCACATGTACTGGCTAAGACAAAATCCAGACCCATGGAGATGAGATCTTTATAATTGATTTCATTTCTTAAGGTTTGAATCTCAAAATAATATATTAATTGATATTGAAATATTAATTAACATATTAATTAATATAAAATATCAGGATCCGAATTTTTCGATTAAGCGTTTGAAGCAGCATCGATTCACTTTCAGGTTTATGCAAATTAGGTTTTCGTCATCTTACCCGACATTGACTTTTTTTCTAAAATGAAATTTTGGTGCCTTAAATTTGATCATAAATATTTTTTAAAAATATCACTTTAAAATAAAGAGTTGGAGAAGATTTTGGCGAAAAAATAATCCTCCAGCAACGAATATTTAGGTCAGGAAAAATCCTCAAAGCTTAAGGTCGCCATCTTACTCGACTTTCCCTTATTTTAATTCTCAAATCAAACTATAAATTTTGTTCTTAGGTGCAATCATGAAAAAAACCATTCAGCTTTATTTCGCCACCGTTCATAGTACTCATAAACAAATTGTGCCATTTAAAAGTAATTAGGGTCCTCTAGAAATCTGCAAGACTACAAGAAAATTTCTTAGTTCTCTCTCTACTCATTTAAAAATTCACTAAATTCCATGCGTCCAAAGGCAACACCATTTTTATCGCCAGTTAAATTTATGCTTGAATATCAAATTTCATCACTTTAGGTCTATTCGCTTCCAAGATATACGAACGAATAAAGTTTTGAGTATCGAATGTTAAAATAAAATCACGGACTTTTATTCATATCTTATAAAATAACAAACTTATTGGCCAGGAATCGTGTGTTATAGTAAAATGAAATAGTCTACTCATAATCCACGTACACAATTGTTTTTAATAACTTTTAGCATGTGATATAATTTATCAAAATTGATTAAAAATATTGTAATCGAATGAATGACTCGTACAGTGGCAATCACTTGAATAGCCTCACTTAAAAAAACTTCGCCATATTTAATTTTAAAAAGGTAAATATTATTATCATTACAAAAATAAGTTTATTAGATTGTTTTTCATCTTTAGTAATAAAATCATGAAAAGAAAAAGGTTTCTTATACATTAATATATTGAAAATACTAGTTTGCTTGTAAAATGACTCCATCACTTTAATAGACTCAGTGGCATTTTTTCAAAGTAAAACTAAAAAAAATAATATTTCAGTACATTGTATGGCTACTTTGTACCTTTATCAGTTCGAAAATACTATTTGTAAGGAATTATATAAAGATTTATTTTTGGAGAGGCAATTTTCTTCCAAGATGCTTGTATGACCTGAAATTAATCATTACTGTTGTCACCATCACGGTAAACGCCATCAGACAAGATGCCCCACACATTGTCTATTATACACTACCTGGCCAAAAAAGGCGCTATGTGAAATAAATAAGCAAATATATAAGAGCCCCTGATTAGCTCGGTAGTACAGCGATTTAAAAGGTAGCGCTGCTAATTTATCCTTAAATTGTGCTGAAGCACTGTATGTGTGAAGTTGTTTAACACGGTCGAGGGAAAGATGTTTTCGATTTTAAAAAGGATCATATTGGCCTGCATCAATCAACTGAAACGACTAAAGAGATCGCTGAAATTACTGGAATTGGTTTGAGAAGTGTCCAGCGCATTATTAAAACCTGGAGGGATAGTGGTGAACCGTCAACATCTCGGAATAAATGTGGTCGGAAAATCTCTTAAGTTCTCGGGACCGAAGATCTCTGAAATGACTGGTGATGAAAAATCGAAAAAAATCAATTCTTAAACTCACGGCAATGTTTAATACGGGACATGGGGCATAACAGTACGCAAAATGCGACTAGAACTTAAAGGAATGGAACTGAACAGTTGTAGACCCACAAGAAAACCACTTGTTTCGGCGATTAACCATAAAAAACGGCTCCAATTTGTTAAGCAACATAAAGATTGGACTGTTGAGCAGTGGGGAAATGTCATGTGGTCTGATGAGTCAAGAATCGGCCTATTCCAGAACGATGGGCTCAATGGGATTAGAAGAGAACCTTACGAAGCGATGGACCTTTCATGCATAGTGCCCACTGTGCAGGCCAATGGAGGCAGTATTATGATCTGAGGTTGCTTCAATGGGTCTGGTCTGAGATCAGCAACATTATGCGACAATAAAATGAAGTTAAAGAATTACTTAAACGTGCTTAATGATCAGGTCATCCCATCAATGGATTTTTTCTTCCCCGATGGAACTGGCATATTCCAGGACGATAGTGCCAAGATCCACCGAGCACTTCAGAAATGGTTCAGGGAACATGAGGACTCATTTTCCCACATGAATTGGCCACCACAAAGCCCGGATCTTAACACAATCGAAAATCTTTGGGATTTACTGGAACACCGGTTACGGTGTGGTTCGTTTCTTCCGTCCTCAGTTCAGTGTCTCGGTGACAAACTGTTGAAATCTTAATGACAATAAGCGCTGAAACCACACAGAATCTTATTGAAATAATGCCACGTCGACTAAGCGTTGTAATCCGAGCCAAAGTATTAAGGTAAACGACTTTTTTTTTTTTTTGGCCAGATAGTGTATTTAAGTCTGGAGAAATAGGGGACCACTGAAAAACTTGAATATTTTGAGGAGCAAACGGCTGTTTAAGGACGTTTTCAGTATGTATTGCCGCATTATCCTGCTGAAAAATAAAATTATCTGGATAAAAAGTAGCTGAAACCTTTGGCGCTTGTTTCGTAACATCGATAAATACATTTGCAATGTATGTCTACCTTTTAAAATGATAATATCGAGGGCAGCCTTGGGAGTAATTGCTCTCCATAGGATGACAGAACCAAGGAACACTGGGACGTGATAGAATTCGTTCTTCTTTCCTAAAATCATGGTAATATGAGAGCCAATCTTGTCCATCCATATTCAAACTTTTTTTCACCGGTGAAACTTACATTTCTCCACTCTGAAGTCTTTAAAAGACATAGTGAGATATACTGGGCATTCGCTTATAAAAAGTTTTGTATCGTCGTGACGAATGTCAAACCTCATGGCTTATATAAACCAAAACATTTTAACTTTACAGACTTTCCTCTCCTGACAATAAGAATCATAAAGAACACTACAATACTTTCGATAATTTAATAAAAAAATACAAATAAATAACTAGACAAAAAATGGCTTCGACCACGTCAACGCTACAAGTGGAATGACTAGAAAAGTAGGAAGATTTTCGAGCCTGTCAAGCCAGAAATGCAGCAATGTTGTCACGATTTTATTATTTTTTAATGAAAATTAAGAGCAAACAATTGTAGTGATTTTAAATAAAAGTTTAGCTCTGGGAGGGCTGCAGCCCGATAGCCCCCCCCCCCCGGATTCGCCACTGGTGCACATTGATACTACATTCGAATCAGTTGGAAACTTTTGCAGGTTATTTCATAATATAATAAAGATGTGGAGCCAGATTACTTTTATTAATCATTCCGCATAAGCTGTCTTTAAGTCTCAGAGAACACTTTGAATAGAATATGAACTCGATTTTAAGAAAAACACCCGATTTATGAAATGACAACACATAATTCAAAAATTTTGTTTCTTTTCATAAGTAATTAACCAGATGCTCTACTGAAATTAGAAAAATTGAGATGATATATTAATTCTGAAAAAATAAACAATTATTTTTTAGTTTTTGAAATAATCCATGTTTGCTGAACGTGATGGATAATAAATTTTAAAACTACACAAAATTCATATACAATCCTTCGAAAGAAATCAATAAGAACTTTTTAATTTTTTTTTTCGAAAAAGAAATGCAAAATGTATTTCTTCTTATTTTATAATTGCACAAAAAATAAAAATCTAAATAAATTTTTCCAGGACTTTTCTCTACAAAATTTTTCAGTTATTTTAGATTTATCCATGATATTTAATTGTTATTCCAGTTAAAGCAGTACCATACTATTTAACCAGTGTTTCGACAAACTTCCACAATAGTTAGGCTTGCCAGATTTCTGAAATGTTCAACCGGGACACCGGAATGCCCCCCAGGTCGCGGGTATTCAAGGGTACACACCCTAGGCGGGTTTTTAGAGTGTTTTAGAGGGTAGTTTATTCTCAATGCTATTAATAAATGGTTACTGATTAGGAACCTAAACTAGGGGTAATAATAAATGACACAAGCATATAAATTTAAACATTTTATTTCTTACATGTTAATATTTATAAGTTACTTAAGTAAGTAGAAACACTCTGAATGAGGAATAAAAATTTGAACAATATTTACATGTACTTTTCATTGGCTAGGAATTTTTTTAGAAAGTCTTTTCTGTTATTAATTTTGTTGTAAAAATCTTCACAAGCTAACCCGATATTAATTTTACAAGTCATCAAGCCTTTAACCGTAGATTCCTTCATCAAACCCCTATCATCAGTTCATGCGTTGTTCATCAGAGAAAATACTCTCTCAGCTGGTGTTGATGTCCCAGGTAAGCAGAAGGCATACTCGAAAATTTTGATCAGATTGGGGGCTGCTATGTGATTCTCCTTGAAGTGACCAAACAGCCTGAGCCATTTTTCTTCACTTGAAATAATCACATCTCTGGTAGCCTCTTCTTGCTTCCACTGTTCCCAATTTGACTGCAAATACTCTTTAGCAAGCACAACTTCGTCAAACAGCTCATCATTGTTTATTTTCATATCGGGTACATCAAGAAGACTGCTATTAATAATTTCAGCAGAAGTTTCGGCGTTTTCCCAATCAACAGCATTTGTTTTGGTCAGATTGACCCATACAAACTGTTCAGTTTTTCCAAAACTATTCTCCCAGAGGTCCAAGTATGCAATGCATCTTACATAAAAGCCATCAAATTCTTCTTTCACACTGTTACGGATCCTAAATAATCCTTCACAGTTAATAATTTTTAGACTTCTTTTGGTAATCTATAATCAAATTTAATTTTTACCGGGACGTGAAGTAAACCGGCCGGGACACCGGGATTTTGTCTGAAAACCGGGACGTCTGGCAAGCCTAACAATAGTCATTATCATTCTGATGATAAGTGAGTTATAGGCAGAGTAAAAAAAAAAATGTAAAACCATTTCAATATTAGGAAACGCCGACATGCTCGGCGTTGCTGGGGATTAAAATGCTGTCATGTCTAATATTTTTGATGTAAGGAGCACTTTTGTATAGAAAATTATAATCCTCAAAATTCTTTTATCGTCTGAAACGTTTTATAATTAAAATGAGGATGGAGGAGTTTTCTGGTTTGTTTATTTACATTAAAAACCTGAACTTCCGCTTTGAAGGTTCCATTGACTTAGAACAATACAGAAAACTCGTCCATATCAATTGAACCAGGAAATTTTTAAAAACCGCAGATAGCTAATTTTCTCCGTAGGTTATTAATATTTGTTATATAAGTACTTCAATTTTTTTTTCATAAATCTTGCAGTTTAAGAAAGGTTTTAACGGTTTTAACTATCAATTAATTAGATAGTAAATTCTTCATTATTACAAAGTGTTAAAATAAACCAGATCAATAGATGAAACTTGTGTCACTGAAAAGCTAATTTTTTTAACTTTGATATGGTGTAAAAATAGTTTTTGTGAGATAATATTTACAAAAAATATCTCGGAAAACGTCAAAATATTGCTTAATTTCTAATTAACTGAAATTTTAATTAACTTTTGGGCTTTTAAAAGTTGACAGCAATCTTTCTCTTCTTATGTAAAATATTTATAATAATAAAAAAATATCAGAAAATAAAGGTAAATTAGTTCAAAGTCTAACTGTTGCCTAGCAATGGAATATCTATAAATTTGCTTTATTTCAAAATCGTCTGCATGTAATTAATTATATATTAAATTTTGAAAAATTAATAAAAATTGAAGGAAAAATTTCACACATATTGGTATCGTTGAAAAGATAAATTTTTGACCTTTACAATGGTATATAAATATTTTTTGTGGGATAATTTGCTCTGAAATTACTGTGGAACAACGGTTTCGGTTAATTTCTAATTAACTGACTGTTTAATTAACTTTTGCTCATTGAAAAGTTGACAGGTATCTTCTTGTCTTAAATAATAAGCGTGTGCAAAATTTGGTTGAAATCGGTCCATTGATTTAAGAGGAAATTAAACATATACATACCCACAATGACTTTTATTTATATTAAGATTTCAGTTACGTTACTAAATTTTTCTTTATCGTCTTTCATAAGCATAATTTCGTATGCATTAATGCACTAACTCATCATCAAATAAAGCACTATCTATGCCACTTTGATGCATTGATTTTTAAATTTGGAACACAAGTTTCTTCGCTAGATATATTAGAATCGAAAAATATTTTGAACATTACCACACTATGTGAGATAAAAGTTGGTTGGAGATGTAGAGATTATTTAAAAGAGTTCTGGTCGTATAAATCCAATATTTCTTTTAATTCCCATACCTAACTGAGCTCATCTAACAATTTGCCTGTATATTCAGGGTGGTCATAATTAATGTATAGGAATTTAGAGCTAATTACAAAAAATGTACAGGGTCAAACGCAACACCAATTCGTAAACATACTGTTTAGACCATGGGAAAACGATTCACAACTGAAAAAAAAAGTTTACATTTCCGTCACCAAGGCCAAAAGTGGCGCTGCCGGCTAACTTTTGGGATAGCAAAATAAGATAAAATTTAAAAAGATAAATGTTTTAGAGAAGGAGGTGACTAACTAATAATTAATCGGCATTTTAACACAGAATCTTTTCAATCTGTTACAGGTTTTTTTCCCTTCTTTTTTCAACATTTACAGGTTTGTCTTTTCTACAAAAGTTAAGCGAATTTGTCAAATTTTGATTCGCCTGATTTTACTCCTCGTGACTTTTGCTTGTGGGGTCATTTAAAATGGCTTGTGTTCCTGAAATGTGATTCATTTAGCTTAATTATAGGGCTGCATAACACTGCACGTCAGACAGATCTAGAGAAAGGCTCCATTTGGTTATTTTGAGAATGAACATGGTGAAACATATGGCATGGTTAACACATTGAACACATTTTGTAAATTAATTTATGAAATGGATAAAGCAAAATTGTAAAAATTAAGTTCTGAATTGTTAAGTCAACAAGTGAATTGCAAATGTGTAAAAATTGAGAAAAAACTTCTCTGTGTTAAAATGTCCATTAAATTTTAGTCAATCACATGAAACGTTCTGCCAAAGAATCAGCCTGAAGATCCTCTTTTGGCTCTGGCGGTGAAAATGTAATTTATTTCTCGCCCCCCCCCTTCATAAATCAATTCCCCATAGTCTAAATAATATATTGGGGTGAGTCGCCGAATTTGGAACGGTGCGGCGCCCTATTTGGACCGGTATCATAACTTCCATTCTTTTAAATATTTAGGCAGTAAAATAGGCAAATTCTGCTGTAACAATGAAAATGGGATGTATGAAATCATTTTAAGAGAAAGCGTTACGCAGTTACAGTCAAAGAACAAGTGTTTAGATTTCGATATTATCTATTAATTATTTTAACGAAAGACAAAAAGCCCTTGCGCCGTTTTAACCCTCCAATAGGAGCGCGAAATTACGTATGTCCCCCATTTTCACTTCCTTTTTTTACAAATGTTTTTTTCTGAGAAAAGACATATCGGCTGCAAATTAAAGAATAAACATCTAAGAAATGCAAAAAAGAGAAAAAGTAATTTTAGATGACTATTTTGAATATTTTTATAGAAATTATAAAAACACTATGAAAAAAATCACATTTTACATATACTTCTTATAAATGCTTACTATAGGATCAATCGTGAGCTTTTCTTCCGTATATTTGGTTAGTTTTGTCCCTATTTCTTCCACAATATTTGAATCTACCTTTATCACTCATTCACTTTGTTGTTTTTTGGCCCTGTACCGTCGATTCCTGTCATAAGATTTTCTGTTCTTTTAATTCCATCGGAAGGCGGGCATTGGGCAGCTCTGCATAAAATTTGAAGTATAATAAATATGAAACTGAAATTTTTGATGGCATCAAGTCTTTTCATATGCTTATCGATACTATTGTGTTTGAAAATTACAAAAGCGTTAATAGTAGACTTGTTTCAAAGATTGGAAAAAAGAACCATAATCCAATAACAAGCATTTCTCGAGACATCATTTCTCTGGCATAGCTGATCTAAAATATCAACTCCTTTTGTCATGTAACAAAATGCAACAACTTCAGGGATTTTTTTTTTTTTTTTTTGGGGGGGGGTGCTTTTTTGTTATCGTCACTGTCGACTGACCTGTCGTCAATAGAAAATTAAAAGTTCATGGTAAATAATTATGACATAAACGTAACCAAATATTCACGACTTTACTTCTCGCTTCTTATACGGTAAAAATTCTTTGAATTATCCCCGTATATTTAAATTAATTGCAACTGCATAAATTAGTTTAGATCCCTGTTAAAAGCTTTATGGCAAATTCGGAGCAAGAAAACCTATTATCCGTTGTTAATCTGTTCTACTATTTGCTTAGAATTAAATTCACTGAAATTTAATACATATTTAAATAGTTAAATATTAAACGAAGCAAAGTGCCGGAATTTCACACGGGAAGCATAATAAGTCGTTAAAAAAGTAAGCATTATTACAGAACCAGCGAAAGAAGAAAAACGACCAACCACAAATTCACCAGAATACGGTGTACACCTGTCCCCCATGTCTTTTTGTTCTCTTATCTCCCATGCACTAACCTTTTGAACTTGAATGACTGCGATATTGTTCCTGAGTATTTTAAGGACAGGTACTGAAAGTTTGATCTCTAAACAATGAATAGAATTGAAAGCGCAGCATTTTGAAAACTAATGTACCCCGCGCGACTAACGGAGGGTTAAAATAAGAAGATTTTTTATTACATCCTCAGGTTGTAAATTTCTTTGGCTATAATTTACTATAATCATTTTATTAAAATAGTTTAAATTAAGATGAGGGGAATTTGTTTTTGTCCAAAGGTTGTCTAGATTGGATTACAAAAAGTTGCCTAAATTGGACCATCTAACTCAATGGGATTATTATCCTAAACTATAGGAATAGCTCAGAAAGCAGTTAATCATCAATAATTGAAATTGGAACAAGTCAAAGCAAAAAAAAGCAATAAAAGGACGCTAAAACCATCAAGTGTAGGATCAAAAAGTATAAAAACTTAAGATATATAACATTTGTATCATTTGTGAGGAAACAAAGGGAGAAGAGGAAGTGATACGGTGCATAAAATGTCAAACTTGGGTCCATGCATTGTGCGCTGGTGTGAATTTGAGAATTAAAAAATAATTCTGCTTTAACTGTGCTAGAAGAAATTGGTGGTTCAATCTGGGTAACAAGTGGTTCAAACTAGGCAACCGGTTTCCTTGAATGGAACCCCGATGACACTTTTTTTAAGCTGCTTTTTTCCTTATTTAAACTGTATTTCATAACATGTTAATTACACTGTTCTGAAGATAAATAAGTTACAAAAAAAATCTACTACTTGTTTTCCATTAAAATTACTTAACCATCAATGCACATTAAAAAATATACAGGTGGTCCGAATTCGTCGGTTATCATTTGTTTAAAATCAACTGCATTTAGTGGCGAATCGTATAAAGCACTGTTTGAAGCTGGTCTCATTAGTAAAAATCGATCAGGATCAAATCAGGGTGTTTGGAGCCATTCTGCGTTTCCTTTCAAACAAATGCTTAACGAAGCTCTCGTTTAGCCAGTTTGTTACGTTATAAACTGGTGTTCATTCAAGGACACCATCCTACTGATAATACATATACACTATATGCCCAAAAGTATCCGGACACTTGCAGATTTTCACATTTTTTAGAATATCTCCGGAATGGTTTAACCGACTACCTTTAAACTTCGGATATGTAAAGAATAGACAATAACTCACATTTTACATTGAAGATTCGGTCCTGAGGGCAATTAGGGGACCGTCTACAAACTGATGAAGACAAAAAGGTGTTTGGCCCACCCCGCTTCACAGAATACTGATAACAAGATGAAACTTTCATAAATGGTAATGGTTAATGTGCATAATATTTACAGGAATTTTCGTAAACTCAGCTCAAATATTTGGGAAGATATAAAGGTTTTCTTAAAAAATCTCAAATTTTTCCACCTGTTTTTTGCTTATAACATGCAGAGTTTTCTGTTATATTATACGAAACTTACAGAAAAGATGACAATATGTTAGAGAAGCATTTGTGTAAAACTTTGGAAACTTTTTTTTGAATATTACAGGAATTATGAGCATTTTTAGTAAATAATGTTTTACTGCGCATGCGCGAAACAAAGTGTAATTTTTCTTTCACAACTTTAAAGCCAGATATATAGGGCAACTTATATAAAAATATTCAGTTCAATATCATTAGTATTCAGAAAGATGTCGGCATTACAACGAGCAGAATTTTAGCTCCTGTCGAAGAGAAGCTAAAAGATGAGGGGTTGCACACAAATTGTTATTTTTTAAACTTATATCTTTAAATAGTTATATTGAATTGTATAGTGGTTAGAATTTGTTGAATACCCATGAACACATCTAATATTCGTAACGAATAAAAAAATATATATGTAGAATTATTAGGATATTTTAAGAAAAGAAATTAATTAGATAAAAAATCGTTTCGCCATAAAATAAATATATTTAAAAATATCGTTTGGTCGTAAAATTGTAATATGTAACTTGTTAATAATCCTGTAAACAATATAATTAAAGTAATAAAATTTTTGTTATTTATAGTGCCTAATTAGCTGGAATTTAAGTTATGCACGCAATTGATAAGTCTTCATGGGTATTCAGCAAATTCTAACCACTATACAATTCAATATAACTATTTAAAGATATAAGTTTAAAAAATAACAATTTGTGTGCAACCCCTCATCTTTTAGCTTCTCTTCGACAGGAGCTAAAATTCTGCTCGTTGTAATGCCGACATCTTTCTGAATACTAATGATATTGAACTGAATATTTTTATATAAGTTGCCCTATATATCTGGCTTTAAAGTTGTGAAAGAAAAATTACACTATGTTTCGCGCATGCGCAGTAAAACATTATTTACTAAAAATGCTCATAATTCCTGTAATATTCAACAATTTTTTTCCAAAGTTTTACACAAATACTTCTCTAACATATTGTCATCTTTTCTGCAAGTTTCGTATAATATAATAGAAAACTCTGCATGTTATAAGCAAAAAACAGGTGGTAAAATTTGAGATTTTTTAAGAAAACCTTTATATCTTCCCAAATATTTGAGCTGAGTTTACGAAAATTCCTGTAAATATTATGCACATTAACCATTACCATTTCTGAAAGTTTCATCTTGTTATCAGTATTCTGTGAAGCGGGGTGGGCCAAACACCTTTTTGTCTTCATCAGTTTGTAGACGGCCCCCTAATTGCCCTCAGGGCCGAATCTTCAATGTAAAATGTGAGTTATTGTCTATTCTTTACATGTACGAAGTTTAAAGGCAGTCGGTTAAACCATTCCGGAGAAATTCTAAAAAATGTGAAATTCTGCAAGTGTCCGGATACTTTTGGGCATATAGTGTATTTTACAATGACAAGAGCGTCGCCTCCAAAGAATTCTTAGCAAAATCGATTCATTACAATATTCATCCGTCCACTGAATTTTCGAATCTCTGGCCTGTTGGATCAATTACCAGTTTCAGAATGCAACCGCTGGTACCAAAAAGCTTAGCTAAAATTGTAATGTAAAAACTAGAATTATAGTATCGGAGAAAATATAAAGAAAAAACAAACATTTATTTTAATCAATGAAAACATTTTTTAAACCTTTATTAGTAAACATTTACACAAAGAGTAATACATTCTAAATTTGAATTGGGACGGGTCATTTTATTCTTAGCATAATAGTATGAATTGACCCATTTTATTTTTTAAAAAATAGTCTCTGAATCAATACTTTAACAACTCAGCTGAGCAAAATTGTAATGATTTTAAAGACCAAATGCAAATATGTATTATCCCCACTTAAAAAAATGTCATGTTGCAATGTAAAAAGTATGTAAAATCCGTTACATGCATTATAAGTCTAAGCAGAAATCGCACAACTTTCCCTTATGTATTATTGTACTTCTTTCTTGCAATAATTCGATTTACATTGCTAATTTGACATACAGTCCATATTCATAATGGTCACTATTTAATTAAGCACAATGCAGTCAGTTTTAAAGATACAAATATGCAGACTTTTGTAATGATCTGGCTGCAGAAAAAAGAAGTCTTATTGACCAATTTTGTCTATTTGGATCATTAAATAATTTAAAAAGTGTATAACTTCTTAAATTAACGGCAGGACTATTTCATTTTTTTTTACCTTATTTTGAAAATTTTTGCAATTTACAGAACCTACTTAACTTCAACAGATAAAAAATTAAAGTGCATTTCAACACTTTGGGAACATCCTCTGTGTGTGTGTGTTACATAATTCTTTTTAATGCCACATAGTTTTTCTTACATCTCCCTCAAAATCTAATTACGCTAACTTTCACTGCCTGAGAGTGAACTTCCATAGGGTTTGCATCAAGAACCTCATAAAAATGCTGAATAAACTCTTTTCCCAGGGATTTTCTCATTTTTAAAGTATAAAAGCTGAGAGAGCATTTCTAACTGCCTCTTTTTACGTTTGACACTTCTTCGCTATCCGCGATGTTTAGCACGCAAGATTTCCACAATGGTGACGAGTTGGATCTTTCTAAAGTACCTTCTGAAAATTTTTAAAGCTTTCATATATTAAAGAAATCGTGAAAACAACAATAAACTGATTTTTACTTTCTCGTATGCAAAGAGAAAGTATTGTAATCGTCAAAAAATTCGAACTCGAAATTTTGATGAATCTCCATGTTTTAGACATCACCAAAATCCGAAAAACACAATTTTGGAATAATGTTTGTCTGTCAACAAGGTAACTCGAAAACTATTTAGCCCTCTGCGGCGCAGTGGTCCACTACATGGCACACCTCACTCGCTTCTCAAACCGTTAAATTCAACTATAAATGGAAAATAATACGTTTAGGATTCACTTTTAACTTTCTTTTTTAATAATAGATGGCAGCACGAATCAATCAGATATATAATTTTTAGCTATGGCACGCTATTTAAAAGCCTAATTTTCAAGGAATTTTGTCTAATTTTTTTTTCTTGTAAAAAAAAAATTCTACGTTATTTTGTTTGCTGTATCTTAAAGTATTTATTCTATATATATTTTTTTAATTTTTTAAACAGAAAGCATACGTGTAATCGTCGAATAAAATTAGATGGTCCATCGGCTGGCACACTGCGCCGATCATGTTACGTGGCAGGACGCTATGACGTAAAGAAAACATTTGTGTCTTTGTTTCCAGTTTTTCTCCTTTTTTTGAGAAAAATGAACTCAATTCAAGGAATATTGTGGGGGAAGGTTAGAATTTTTGGAAATGACTGACCCTTAGTCTGGATCTCTGGAGTTTTGTGGGTTTTTATCAGTAGCTCTGGTCATCTTTACTGAAGAGCTGCACAAATTTTTGCTCTCGATTTTGAGTTTCGCTACCGTTAATTTTATATAATTGTGTAAATATTTTTTTTTATCGCATTTACTCATCATATATAACCAAGATTTTTTTCTAATATATATGTAGAACTGTAAATATTATCTCATTTACTCATCATACATAACCCAGATTTTTTTTTTGGGGGGGGGGTTAGAGTAGCAGGCCTCTTTTTTGTGGTGCACCCTGGTTTATGCTAAATCTGCTATACAGGTATAAAGTAGTACTTTTTCATTCATATGCAAAAGATCTTACTCATTTTCGCCCTTCACTGCAATGCTCGCTTAGTTGCACTTTTCGGAGCTCTAGTGGTCCAGCGGATGACACACCCACAGAATCAAAACGGTGAATGTAATTAAAGGAGTAACGGTGCATACTCCTTTAGGCCTGAATAGACTGCTTACAACTTTCTTTGCTTGTGTTTAAACTTTAAAGTGCAGTGCGCTGCAAATGGTTAAGCTAGAGGGATGAAATTTGGTATGTGACCTTTACACATAATTTGTAATTTTTTTTCCTATTACAGACTGCGGCGCTGCGGTCAAGATTTCAGACAGAGAAGTGAACTGACGAGATCGAGTTGAACGTGACTAAAAATAAATGCGCAGTTGTGAAATAATTCAGTTCAAGTTTCGAATTTTTCCTTGTTTTGTTTTAGATGCCGACGTCGCTTTTGTTATGTTAATAAAGATGCTGTTTATAGACATCGAGTTGGTCATTTGCATAATTAACTAGCAGACCGTACAAGTGGTGACCCTGGTAAGTGTCTTTTTCGTCTTAACTTTCCGATTGAGTCGAAATGCCGAATTCCGCTGAGGCTTAGCGAGAGTAGTAATTCTTCCGCAGATGTATCTGCTGTAGCTATTAGAACGCCAGCTTTCTGGAGTGACAAACCAGAGTTGTGGTTCGCTCAGCTTGAATCTTAGTTTGCTCTGGGAAATATTTCTGTTGATTCTACCAAGTTTCACTATGTTACAGCAGCTTTAAATAGTGATGATTTAACTTTTGTTTCAGATCTTGTTCTTAATCCGCCTCATACCGATTCTTATAACAGTCTTAAAACTAAGTTAATTGCTCAAAATGCTGACTCCGAATCTGTGAGGTTAAAAAAACTACTTTCAGGTATGGAATTGGGTGATAAAAAGCCCTCGACGCTTCTTTGCGTAATGAAAAGTTTGGCTTCTGATGGGATTTCGCCTGAGTTGTTGAAGATGGATGCTAAGATTACCTATTCAAATACAGCAAATTCTGTCTGTAAGTGGCGATAATTTGCAAGCTTTATCTAAAATGGCAGATAGTATTTTTGAGATTTCGAAAGATGATTTAGGGGTTCACTTGTATTTTTATTGCTGGGAGACTCTACTTTTCCACAGAACGGCAGGGAAAAAGTGATGTCTCCAACCCAACCGGGGGGTACCAGAATAGACCCCTTAGTGGCGTCTGTGTCTGATAATTTTCAATCTTCAGATGTAAATAAGTTTGAGAATCACTTGGCAGCTATTGAACGCACACTTTCGAGACTAGAAGTTCCTGCAGATCACTCTTGCAAGAAAACACTGAGGTTCGAGGTTCTAATAAACGCAAATATTGTTGGTGGCATTTTAAGTTTGGAAATAGGGCAAAAGATGCGAACAGCCACACCTTTAAATCGGAAACTAGTTCAGCCTGCTCTGGCGCTGGCGGTAAAAAAAGGTTGGTTAAGCGCTTGTTTGTTTATGAAGATTTACTATCGAATTTTTAATACACGCAATTCAGCAGTTAGTGTTTTACCAATTTTGGGGAGTAAAATTGTTCCTTCAAAATTTGTATTGTATGCAGCAAACGGAACTAAAATTAACACATTCGGTACTAAGTTAATCACTTTGAATTTAGGATTAAAACGGAAGTTTCAGTGGCCTTTCATTCTTGCATCGGTTTCAAAACCAATATTAGGAGCTGACTTTCTTGAACACTACAGTTTGTTAGTGGATATGAAGCCTAAGAAACTGTTAGACCAGTGCTGTTGGTCTTAAAAAACATATTTCTGCTAATGAATCTATGTATGTTGCTACTGTACAAGGAGATTCTCCATATGTGAAGTTACTTCTGAAATACAGTGATATTACTAAGCCAAGTCAACCTAAACCAGCTGTTCATGTAAAGCATAACACTGAGCACCATATTGAGACGCGTGGTCCCCCTGTATTTTCTAAAGCTCGGAGATTGGATCCTGAAAAGCTACAGGCGGCCAAACGCGAATTTCAGTACATGGTTTCGCAAGGCTGGTGTAGACCTTCGAAAAGTGCATGGGCAAGCAAGCCTCCTTCACATGGTTCCCAAAAATCATGATTGGAGGCCATGTGGAGATTATAGGCGTTTAAACACTCAAACTATACCGGATAGATTTCCATTTCCTCATGTGCATGAAAAAAAGTACCGCAGCTTTATCGGCTTCTCAGAAAATATATTACAGTCAAACCCCGTTATAACGAACCCTCAACGGACCGACTCAGAAGTTCGTTTTAACCGAGGTTCGCTGTATCCGTATTTGCTAAAAAAAAATGCCCTAACATGCTAAGATACTACTTCTATAATAAACTTTTTAATAACATAATATTTTCATTAGTAATTAGGGACAAACCAAGTATTAAATAATATACTCAATAATAAACAAACTAAACATTTACCTTTTTGTACTTATTTGCTAATCCACTACATTGAAAAAAGATGTTATTTTTGGTTGAAAAGTTTTCGATTTTATATACAACTCGTCAATTTTTTTTATCCACTATTTTAAACAGGTCCACAACATGTTCGTCAATGTTCTCTGTGGCAAAAAAATTGTTCAAAACGTTTTTGCATCTGCAATTGAAGGCCATGGTTCGTCTTGTTTTTCCTCCATATCTGAAGACGAATCTACAATAAAGTTGTTTTTTACATTTACTAATGCCACGATATCTTCCTCACTCACTTCTCCAGATGTAACGACATCGTCACAACATTCGAAATGTTCGACTTCATTTTGCGAAAAAGCATTCACTCCATGCTTTTCTGCTCCGATAGAAAAAGCTTTTCGCTTGCCAACGTTAGCCATGATCACTGCAAAGTTCACAGAATGATAAGCTAAGAAATTAAACAAAAATGTGACACACGTGATTGCTCCTGGGTCGTCTGACCAGAAAAGTCCAGCCCTTCCCTGGTTGACACGGGACCAGGTGTCCACCGGGGGGGAGACAGAAACTGTAAAGAGCCTTGCCTGTTGTTCCTTTGTCCCACTTATGGGGTTAGCAGCGACTCTAACAAATGTACAATAGGCTAGGAATGTGGTCCCTGGACCAGAGTATTTCATGCAAAAGGAGTAACTCATGTAGAAGTTAGGTTGACTCAAGTCAACCCAACTTAACTAGTAAACTTAATTAGTAAAGAATGTCCCTTTGGGCAAGTAAAAGTTTGAAGTTTTAGAATTTTCAGTTCAAGGAAAATCGAGTTCCCATGTTTGTCTGTTGTAAAATGAAAATACAGTAAATATAGGGCTTTAGCGGGGACCATGTAAAAGATTCGTTATATCCCGGGTTCGCTATATATCAAGTGGTTCGACTGTATTACCTTATAATAATTAATAAATTCTTAATTATTTCTTATAATTCAATACGTAAATAAGAAAGAATATTAAATCATTCATATTTAAAAGTTAACAAATAACGCATCATCAGAAGTAATTGGAGTACCAAAAATTAAGACATTGAAACATATTCACCTGCACATCACTGAAAATACAACATCTACCCACCGGAAGTCCGAGAATTATATTCAATAGCCTTTTGTGATAAGCATAAATACGTAACTGAACGAAGTATAATGA